>JASFDH010000561.1:0-22041 GCA_036937195.1 Nidularia pulvinata
GCCCTTCTGGTCAAGAGATTTGACATGTATTTTGAGGATTCATACGACCCTTGTCGGTGGGAAGAAGATCTTAAGGATAGGTTCGTCATCTCAAAGGGAAAGCTACCAATAAAATTGGAGAGAAGGGCGAGGATTTGATTATAGTTCGTGCAGCGGAGACTTAGTAGCGCTAGCATACCACGTAGTGTAAACGACTCAGCAATGTTCCTACGTGCGACATATATCGAATTGATCAGTATTCACGCTATAATTCTTTTGTAATGGTGAAATGCAAGAAATGTCTACTAAATTATTTACAGGCCATTGGCCCGAACTTACGTGCAAACTACGCTCAAGGATACAGCGACGGGTACTGAAATATGTAGGTCCATAAATTACAGAAGAACTATTCTGCTCAATCTGCGCGCTCTGGACGCCTTCAATTTACTCCCTCAGACCAAAGCAGCAAGGAGGCCGGCGAACACTCCGACTGCGAAACCATTTGTATTAGACACCATAATAGCAGCGTTACCGGTGGATGTCGCCGCTGCAGAGCTGATCGCGGATGATATAACGCTGACACCAGTAGAGGCGGAGCTGACGGCAGAGGACAAGGCGCTAGCATGCGAGCTCGCCGCCGATAAGTGGGATGAGGCAGCCGAAGTAGCAGAGACTGACTCGGAAGAGGCATATGAAGAGAGAGCTGAGTCTACGCTTGAGCTTTGGTCGCAAAATTAACAATAGCACGGAGTAAATATAAAGCAGGAGGGTATACTTACCCAACACCTCCTCCACTGGCACTACTCGTCTGCTGGGAGCTTTCAGTGGAAGTTTGGGTGACCATCGTAGTTGACTGCGCACTGGCGGAGAGGGCGACGAAGAGCAAGGAGGCAACAGTGGCGCAAACGGAGAATTTCATGATGATGGGTGGTTGTTGGTCTCAGGTGAGGTGTTTCATCGCAGATGCAAGTTTTTATATCAGGACGATAGCGAATTAATGACGTGTCCTGTGGTGTTGCGCTCGTTTCATTTCTATACGATCGAAATAATAATTGAACGGATAATATCGCACCACGTCCTTTGGAGTCAGTGGTATGCCCCCTAAACAGGCTCTTGCTCCGAAAATATGGATTGACATAGTGACACTCCACAGTAGCGATATTATTCCATATCCTATGATTCTCACAAGTGGCCGAGCGCGATATTGGCACTGTTCCACAAGGAGAGTTTAGTGAGCAGAGCGCTTCAGAACGTTGCCCAGTTCGTGAGTTCGGTCGTTCAGTAACACCAGATTCCAAAGTGTGCCAGAAACTGAATAGCAGAAACATTTGAACTGATAAGACTGTTAATTCAAAAGACGTCATCCCTGTATCCGCCGTTGAGTTGAAAACAAAACGCATGTGCAAAAGCTCGAACTTAGGACTAGAACTGATAATGTGTTTGGTTCAGAAGCCGTTGAGCTTGCACATAATAATAGATGTAAACATACTACATCAAATATTTTGCAATGGTGACCGCGTAAAGTGTCGAATTCATAGCCAGAGTCCTCTGTGATTGCTAGTTTCGGCCAGTCTAAATCTTAGAATTGAAACAAAGTCAGCCTTATTGGTTTTTTTTTTGGAAAGAAAAAAAAAATTCAACTTTGCCTCATTTCGGCCTCATCTACAGGCTACTATTGACCTAGGAGCTCGGGAGTGCTTGTCCCGAGCCCATAGACTGTTTCTTCGCCAATAACTCGCTCTTTATCCGGATTGGAACATAAGCTCAAGGAAAATTTTGCCTTTGTTTCATTTCTTACCATTCCATTCCAGGCAAAGATTCCGGCATAATTCGTCGTAGCTTTTCCACACAAGTCTGGCGCCCGGACAACTATTCCATGAGCAAACCACTCGTCCACCTGAGCAACAAATTCAGTAGAAATATCAACAAGGACGAAGCGAGGCCTTACCAACTTCGAGCGCCATATTTCCGACTTATCCATTAGGTACCACCTTCAGGCTAAACAATTTGTTTCCACAGATCATCAGGGTTGTCGTTGTTCGCAAGAACGCCACTCTGCGTCTCATCGAATGAAGAACGGATTATTTAGCAACCGAGCAAAACGAGATGTCCAACCAGGCGATCAGATGAATCCATTGCTGATGCTAAAGCGTGAAGTTGTCATTAAGGCTACTTCTCGGATCTTCTCGACAGCTCAACGTCCGATGAATTGTCCACCCGAAAAACCTGTTAGCGACGACGCGTAAACGACGCAAACCTTATACATCATGATAATGCCACTGACCTAAAGAGAAGGATTGTCCGCATCAAAGGTATAAATGCGGCTGGTGATCAGTTGTGAAGAATAGCGTAAGTTCGTTTCTAAGAAACGCAAACAATCGACAACTCATCCAATCTCGCACCCACCATACTTCCTAGCGAAGACCGACAGAACAGCCGTGATAATCGCAGTGACGGACCCCGACGCTAATGGCGGTGCTTGCATCTTCCCGGTCACCAAAAGTATTGTTAATGTGATTAGCATCTCTTCATGTACGAAATGCCTATTGCCGCATTAATAGCTTAAGTGACTTTTCTCTTCTTCAAGCTTGTAAGAGATTTGCCGCCATGATGATCCTTCGGTTGACAGGCGTTCAGCATTCCCTTTCCTTGAGGTCTGGACCGTAGGCAGCGGGTATACTTCCTATAAGCAGTCTCATTATAATTAGTGGTCAAATTCACTCAATGCACCAGAAGTCGAGGGGAACCAGTTCCCCGTGCTGACAGGCAGATCTGTAATATTGTCCAAAGGAGCCTTTGCTTCAAAGCCAGGGTATCTGACCCGCAAATTACGTGTTCTATTTTAGCTACGTACTCGCATCTAAGATAGATTTATCACTGTGACATCAATAACAGACTGAGAACTCACACCTTCAAAAGCGACCATTTGAGTTACAGACAATAGATATATTTCCTATAAGCAATGGCGTTAGGTATGATCAGTTGTCAAGCTTAACCCATATGTCAGAAGGTGAGGCGAGATCGTCAAATCAACCAGTAGACCTTTTATAGTTTTTCTTGAAGGTGTTTGAGTGGTCGCATCTGAGAAGGATGAAGTCGTGATTATTAGCGCCGCGGTAGTACGTAGAAACTGAGCGTTCATACCGTCAAATTGGAATTGAATATCCCTGCAAAGTAAGCGATGGTTAGTCTAATCCGCTAGTTAACAATTTTCACCTCTGCCACGATCCAACTCAGCAACTAAGTTAAATTGCTCTCTCTATAATACTACTATACACTGCAAATATATGGACATCTGCTCGTTAAAATCCCCGGGTATGCTTAAATGTTCCCTATCAGCAGTCCGTCCAAATGGTCATCACCATCGTGGCTACTCGCCAACCTACAACAGCGACCAGGAACTTCCTTTCGCCTGCAAGGTTCATTTTCCTCTCGACCACAAGCGTCTCCACCACCCCACCTTCTTCCTCTCCGGGGCCTTAGGTGCCTCGCCTCCAGTGGCGGACTGGGCATAGCGGCGCTTGTACTCGGCCGGCGTCTCGCCTTCTGTGCCGTGCTCCCACATACCGCGTCGGGCCGCTCTGTTACATCGAAGGGTTGCTCAAAAATCGGTAGCAAGTGAGTAAGCTTTTAATAGACGCACTTGGCTTCCTCTTCGATTTTGAGGTACGCGGATTTATCTAGTTTTCCATATTCCGCGCCGGCCTGCAAGGGAGGGGGGACATGATTATGTGGTGATTGTATACGAAGGAATGGAATTGAGGTACCTGGACATATGTGACGACCCAGCCGGATTTGAGCATTTCCAATGCAAGGCTTTTGCCATGCGCCATGCTTCCGGGGAGGATGCGTGGTGAGAGCTGGACGTACGAAACCTACTGCACGTCGAGTATAGAACACCAGTGTTAGGTAGAGACGCTCACAATACGCGAATATTGGTCCCTGCGGATCACCTGACAGTACACTGTCTTGCCGAGAATCTTTTTTCTGAGCCACGCAAGGCTCTCTTCAGAGTACGGCTGCGCTGGGCGGCCGAAGTGGGCTGCCTGACGCATCGTGTAAGTGGGCAATGACCATACGCGTCGAGATTTGCATTCGTACCTCTGGTGCATCCACCCCGGCTATTCGGATGTGTAGCGTTTGGTCTTTCAAGTCTGCAACAAAGTGGTCAGGATGCCACATAGGGGTCGGGCCTGGGGTGGTGAGTACCTTTCGCAAGACTCGGTATCCGCCTGAACTTGAAAGGCCAGTGATACCCTCCCAGAGGAGGCGTATGGTACAACCTAAAGTTGTCCGCGTCCCCGACGCTGGTGCCAATAGTTAACTATGGCTCTGGAGAGGGGTACGCTGAACAAGCTCACCTAGTAACCACACCCTTGATCCACCGCTTCTTTGCCAGTACGTTCGGGGTAAGCCAGTCCCCGCTCTTTATGCGCCGCCCATAGCGGATGTACACCATCGCGCCTGTTGCAACTGCCGTCGAGCCCAAGGCAAACGCCGTCAGGGCCAGTAACGACGGTGGCAGGGCATCGAGCCGGGTCTTCGTGTCCGCGACGAACTTCGTGATATCATCGTCTATTTCGCGCTTCTTGTCGTCGGGCGGGGGCGGCGGGGGCGGAGATGGCTTTATCCACGACGGCCATGGGAAATTGGACGACATGGGCGCGTGGGGTGTGAGGGGATCGACGTCAATAGCTCGCGCTGAATTTCTCACGGGTGCCAGACGCGGGTTATCTGATAACGATGACCAGTACCGTGGATTTTTCAGACGACGACGAAGCGCGCTCACTGCTCGTGCTGTATGCGACGGAGACAGGCACCACGCAGGATGCGGCCGACTTCATCGCGCGTCAGTGCAGGCGCGTCGCGTTCACATGTCGCGTCGTCAGCATGGATGCCTATGCCCTCGTGAGCATTCATCTGTTCGACTCATATGGTGCCTGCTGACCTGCCACATACAGGACGAATTGGTCTCAGAGGACCTCATAATTTTCGTCGTGTCCACCACTGGTTCTGGCGTTGAGCCGCGGTCCATGACGTCCCTCTGGAGCATGCTCCTCCGCTCCGACCTCCCCAGCGACCTCTTCGAGGACTTGCCCTTTGCCGTTTTCGGCCTGGGGGACTCGTCGTACGAGAAGTTCTGCTGGCCCGCGAAGAAGCTCTCACGCCGCATGGGCAGTCTGGGGGCGATGGAGATATGCGAGAGGGGAGAGGGCGACGAGCAGCACCCGTTGGGGTAATATGCCCACTACCATTGCTTGTATGAAAAGATTACTGACGATCCACCACTCAGGATAGACGGTGCACTGCAGCCCTGGACGCAAACCCTTCTCGATACCTTCATCACGTTGTTCCCCCTCCCAGACGGCACGGGTATTATACCTGACACCGACCTGCCCCCTGCGCGCGTGTCGCTCAAGGACGTGCCAACATCCAAGCTTGTCGATTTCTTCGACCCGCTGGAGTGCGATGAGAAGTACCTCACGGCGACGGTAAAGGAGAACAAGCGCATCACAGCGGAGGACTGGTACCAAGACGTGCGGCACCTCGAGTTCGAGTTTGACTCTGATCTTAAGTGGGTAATATTTTCGGACCCATAAAATTATTTTCTATATGAAATGTTTGCAGCTATGCTCCAGGAGACGTCGCTGTAATCCATCCAATTGCTTCACATGCCGAAGTCGAATCCTTCCTAACCTCTCTCGGCTGGGGCAACACCGCCGACGAAGCCTTCAAAATCCACTCCGCTGTCTCCGGTGAAACCCTCCCATTCCATCTTGGACTTACCCAAACTAATCACCCCGCAGACCAAACCTTCCCCGACCACCTCCCTCACGTAACAACTATGCGCACACTCTTCACCAGGCACCTCGATTTCAACGCCGTCCCGCGGCGCTCCTTCTTCCACTACCTCCGGCACTTCACTACTGACGAGCTGGAGAGGGAGAAATTGGACGAGTTTCTCTCCCCCGAAGGCGCTGTATGTCCCTCACGCGCTTCCTCGATGCATTTCAGGAAAGACTGAAGATGGTGTTTTTTGAAGGACGAGCTGTACGAGTACTGCTACCGCGTGCGGCGCACTATTCAGGAGGTCCTTTCTGAATTCAGGCATGTGCGAATTCCAAAGGAGTATGTTTTTGATGTGTTCCCGCCTATGCGGCCGAGGCAGTTCTCGATTGCAAGTTCATCGAAGGTACGATTTATCCACAAAATAAACTGAAATCATAATAAAACTGAATGCCACTACTCTCCCACAGAAACATCCCCGTCATGTCCAGCTATGCATAGCAATCGTCAAATACCGCACCAAGCTCAAGGTCCCTCGGAGAGGCGTCTGCACGGAATATATTTCCCGCCTCCGCCCTGGTACTCCCAATCCATTGCATCCGTCCCTGCACAAAAAATACTAACCCCAATATTAAAGGCGACAAACTCCAAATTGGCTTCCAAAAAGGCTTGATCACCCTCCCTGCCAACCCCAACACACCAATCATATGCGTCGGGCCGGGGACAGGCGTGGCCCCTATGCGCGCGGTACTGGAGGAGAGGATCCACTCCGGAGCCAAATGTCCGCCTTGACCCCTTCGCAAGCACCTCATACACTGACCCTTGGTTCTTTCCCGCAGCAAACACGCTGTACTTCGGCTGCCGCTCCGCCTCCAAGGACCAGCACTACGCCGCTGAATGGGCCTCGTACTCCGAGCAGCAGGAAATAGTGTACCGCGTTGCGTGCTCGCGCGACGGGCCGGAGGGCGTGGCGCGCACATATGTACAGGACCTGCTGCGCGAAGATGCGGAGCGCGTGTGGAAGATCGTGTGTGAGGAGGAGGGGCGGGTGTTTATCTCCGGGTGTGTCTCTTGTTTTCCTTCTTTTTGAGAAGGGAAGGGCTGATGTAGCGATTGGGGGGGACGAATAGATCCTCGAACAAAATGCCCGCTGCGGTACGAGAAGCGATTGCGCACGCCGTGGAGACGCAGGGCGGCTATGCGCCGGAGGAGGCGAAAAGATATGTGGAGGAGATGGTTAGGGACGGAAGGTTGATTGAGGAGTGTTGGAGTTAGTTGTTTTAGTTTTTATTTCTTTCCGTTATGATGGCTGTTGCTACACATGCATCTCTACAGCAATCTAAGGAAATCTTCCTGCGCACTACTGCCTTAATAAAGCCAATAAAAATACTCACAATACATACGCCAACGGCCTGAACCTGCTACAAGAGATTGCAACACGTCGCGAGGGCCATAAGTTGGCTGTGGATACAGGGTTCTCTACAATAGTGAATTTTGTACAAACGTTACGTATTTCTTCACGCTAGACGGCTGTCACGGAATCAACATCCATAAAGCTCACAAGTACCTAGTAGCAGCACATAATATACACTTGGCTACTCAGCGGCTTCATCCCATCGCACTCAGAATGCACTTGAATGCCACTAATAGGCGTGTAGCGCACCACTTCGATTTTGACAGTAGAATACGTCCCCGGGCGCACGTGTTTGTCCAAATGCGCCGTGGCTCTTATCTTGTAAGATCTCTTAGTTGCTTTGTGGGCGAAGGCAGTCTTAAGTAGGAAAAAAGCATGCCGCCTATGGGACGACATAGCGAAGAATGAGGAGCGATGTAATTTGGTGAACGGGTCGTCTATGGACTCTGGAGTTGAAACAAGGAGAGCGAGAGCGAGAGGAGGACAAATATCCTCTTCTGATGGGTATTTATAAGTATATCATGCTGAATGCGATGGCAAAGTCCAATAAAAATGTAATGGCGAGATGCAGAGATGAAGTAAAGTCATTGCAATGTATACGAAAAGATATGGGAATAACCAAAGGAAATGGGGGTATGAATTCCGGACCGATCATGAATTTGAAGTGGACAGTTGGCTCATTCAGGGGGAGCCTGTCCACGCGACACCACCTACACCAATACATCCACACAAATCAGCATCGCATCATCAAAACCGACCCCACAAACTGAACTTACTCGCAACAGCAAGCTAATAGTTATGCACGTACTGATCAAACGCACAATCCGGGCATTCGTCGTCCGTCCGTGCATCCTGCACCAGCTGAAACCGCGGCTCTTCATTCTGCACAGGCCGGCAGGACAGCAGCAGCTTGCGCCCGTCGGGCGTCTGGTAGAACTTCATGCATGAAGAGGTCTCCCAGTGGAAGTGGGTCGGTCCACGCGAGGCGTCCCATTGCTTGCATTTGGTGGAGTAGACCTTTTTGGACCAGCACATTTTAGAGAAGGCAGATGGGGGGGGGGAAGCTAGGAAATTTGGGTGAAGGATGCTGGAGTACAGCAAGTAAGGAAGCAAGCAAGCGTCAGAATGATATTCTCCGGTAAGGCACAAGTAAGATAATGTGAAGCACGAACTCTGCTCGTGTGACCCCAGGGCAAGAACAAAAGGCAACCAGCAGCAGCAGCGTCGACAGTAACAGTTTCGGGTATACAGCGTTCCAGGCAGACAATTGGAGCGTAGGCGGTCTCGTAGATCCACAGAATAGTGGGGGTGGGATAAAGCAACAAGGTAATAACCGTGATTCGGAGAAACACGACGCACGTAAGTACTCGGCGGACGACAGGCGCTAGCGCGGGCAACAAGGGTTGCCCGAAAAGGGGTCACAACATACGTTGCGGTACGGTTGCGCCATGGGGTCCGGAACAAATTTGGCTAAGCGACGATTATGTTACGGCGCGCTGCGACAAATTGAATATGGTGTGCGGGATCGTGATGACCGGAAGGCGTAAAATTGGGATAGCGGGCTAGGGTGTGGGAGGTGGGTGATAAATGCTGGATGGTGAGGACATAGAAGACAAGCTAGGTATACCCAGCTTTAGATGTTCCCCATAGAATGCAGCACACACAGAAAAATCCTTCTGGTGAACATTGTTTTCCACATTCAGTCAAGATGCGACATCGGGAAAAACATCGCCAAATCAACAGGAGAATACAGAGCACAAACTCCAGCTTTTCCTGTTTCCAAAAACAAGACTCTCAACAGTCTTTACGATGCAGGAAATAAAACCAGTAAAAGTTTAGAAGCAAGAGTCAAATTTTCGTCAAGCTCTCAAGCTAGGTAAGGCGATTCTAATTGATCGATCACGGGCGTCACAAGTGACATGCGTGACCTTCGCACTCAACTTTGAACTCTTCATATCATCACCATACCAGGCCAGGCGCGTTCACCGTGACACAGTCGCGGAAACATTGAGAGAGTCCTACAATTAATTTGACTCTATCGCCAACCATGGACGGACCAAAAGCAGCCAAGTACGCCCCTTTCTCCTTCCTCTGTTCGCAAGCTAACCACCATAAGCAGGAAACGCAAGCTCACGGACAAAGCGATCCCGAATGTCATACTACAGAACCCGAACTTCGCGCAGGACTCGCGGATGTATCAGGACCTGCTCGATATGGAGCGGAAGCTTGACTGGAACATGATGCGGAAGAAGGTGGAGGTGCAGGATGCGTTGGCGAGGAATCCAATGGTGTGTGTTTCTGTGCTGTGTTCTGTTTCCATTCAGCGTTTTTGGTTTTTGGACGGAGGTTTTATTTGGGTATGAGGATGTGTTACTGATGCACGTTTTCGTTTGACAGACAACACGTACCCTCCGTATATTCCTCAGCCACACCGTCTCCGGCCAGGTATGGCAGCACCCCGCCGGTGAGCCCCCCGTGGCGAACTTCGAAACTGGAGAAGGTATCCCCGCGTGGTCATTCAAGGTCGAGGGTAGATTACTCGAAGTACGTTATCCTCATCGTCATGTTATCTCTGCTAGTCGGGCTAATGTAAGAACGACAGCCGCCAAACCAGCGACACAGAGACAAAATACCCCCGCGGAAGTTCTCGACACTCATTAAGCGCATGGTCATTGAGCTGGACAGAGATCCAGCGTTGTATCCTGAAGGGAACATCGTAGAAGTATGCTTCTCCTTTTCCCTCGCTCGCCTTGCACCCCGTTGACCCTATTTCATGGTACAGTGGCCGCGCGCCCCAGGGCACCACAACCCTGCCCTCGATGGCTTCACTGTGCGCCGCACTGGGGACGCGCCGACAAAAATACGCGTTCTGATGTATCTCGAGCACTTCCCGGAGCAGTATAAGGTGTCCCCGGAACTCGGTGCGTGCTCTTTCTTGTCTGCACCGCTGGCATAGGCTTACAGGAGATGCTGCGTGCAGGCAATGTGCTGGGAATCAAAGAAGAGAGCCGCATCGGCGTCGTGCAGACGCTGTGGAATTATATCAAGCTCAACGGACTGCAGGATAAGGTTGACCGGCGTATCGTGCGCGCGGACGAGAAGCTCCGACCGGTGCGCTTCCCATCCTCCCCCTCACCTATATCTCACTCAAAAACTCCATTTTTATTCTCTCTAATGAACACAGATCTTTGGCGCCGAAAGCGTGAAATTCAACGAAATACCGCAGCTCGTAAACCGACACATAGCCGCGCCGGACCCGATCATCCTGCACTACACCCTCAACCCGCTCATCCCGCCCCCGGAGCGGCCCTCCGCGTGGGATGTGGAGGTGAAGATGGAGGACGCGGCGCTGAAGGGCCGTATGTCGGTGATGGTGCAGACGAACAAGGACAGTGCGCAACAGCTCGTCAAGCTCGACGAGGAGGTGCATTACATATATATCCCGTCAATCACCAGCTAGCTGACTCCCGTTCCTGCATGTAGATCGCGCTCCTCGCGCAATCGCTGCACAACTCACACCTGAAGCGCACGTTCCTCGAGTCGTTCGCGCAGGACCCAGCGCAGTTCGTGCAGACTTGGCTGGAGTCGCAGTCACGCGACCTCGAGACGATCCTGGGGAGTGGGCCGACAGAGGGTGCAACCGTGCGGCAGGAGGAGCTGAAGCGGAGCGAGTTCTTCCAGCTGCCGTGGGTGGAGGAGGTGTGTTTCCCTTGTTCTTTATTACGGGTGGTAATGAATGATCTGACGCATTGTATTGTGCAGGCCGTTGCTATACAGGAGGGCATGCGGCTGGCGTCGAAGGGGATGCAGTAGGGGTTGGCGGGTCAACGGTTGTTCTGCTTGTATTTCTGTAATTCTTGTATTGTCATTCTACTTGCTATTATTCTTTCTGGGGAAGATACAGATGTGGCTATGAGAGGTTATAAGACAAGCTTGGAATGTAAACCGATAACACAGAACTGCTGACTCCAAACTGGCCCTATGATGCAGAACTTTGTGTCTGCACGGAGCTTTGAACTAACTTTGTGCAAGTGATAAGGGAAATGAATAGGCAATGTGATTCTGTGAAGGCTTATCTGCCAGCAAATGATCCGCCGTTCTTCCAAAGCGTGGGCGGAGTTGGGAAGACTCGAGTGCCCGATTTGGGTCAAGCCGCCATGCGCGCGCCAAGATTCGATCACTCGGCTACGCCCGTCGCCTCAAATAGCTGTTGGTAAAGTGGCCCGACTCTCCTCATTTTCTCCCTCTAACGTATACCCTCATGGCTAGCAAACAGGTCAGACCGCGTCTTAAGCTCATTTTACACGATACTAATGTCCTCTCAGCTCAATAAACTGCGCCAGGTATGCTTTCTTGTGCCCAGCGCTGCACTTAGCTAGTAGTTAATGACGCCACCTTGCATCTAGTGGGCCGGTGAAGTGGTTTCCTTGCGGGACAAGTCCACAGTCACAGAGGAGTTCAAGGAGCTCGAGAAGGACATTGAACTGCGCAAGATTGGTGCTGAACGGTGCGTGCCAGCAGAACACCCCATTTGTTCTCGGCTAATCATAGATCGGCGTGTCGTGTCAGGCTGCTCATGGCTTCTGAGGGCTACTACAAAGCACTATCGAAGAAGAAGGTCAATATCGCGTTTAATGATTCCGACAAGCTCCTCCCGGTCGATACCCTGGGGGCTATCATGATCATCCACGGAGAGGAGTTCGGAGACGACTCGGCGTTCGGTGCGCCATTGTCCTATTTTTTGCGCTGCTTCAACTTCTCACGCTTTAAGGGTAGGCTCGTCCCTGGTGAAGGCTGGACGTGCCCATTGCCAGGTGGCGACGCTCCAGGAAGCGTTTGCTCTGACGTTCAAGGACACGTTCATTGCCTCGATAGAGAGGCTAAGCGAAGATATCAAGGAGTATGAGGTTTTACGGAAGAAGCTCGAAAGCAGACGGTACGCAAGTCTTCTCGATTCTATATCTCTTGCTCACACATCTCTATAGATTAACCCATGATGCTGCTATGAACAAGTTCGAGAAGCTGAAGAATAGTAAGAAAGAGAAGGACAGGAGGGAGGCAGAGGATGAGATGGAGAAGGCGAAGCAGCGCTAGTAAGAAGCCTCTCCCTCCTTTAGCTACCATCTGCTGACCATTCCCTCCTACCCAGTGAGGAAACAGCAGAAGATGTCCGCGCACATATGGAATTGATCCAAGAGCACGAGGTCACGCAGATGCGAGACCTGACAGCCTTCATGGATCACGAGATCAGCTTCGTCCAGCAGCACCTCGAAGTTCTGCAAGCTGCCAAGACTGACTGGAAGGCCGGCTCGCACGAGCCTCGCAAGGAGCTCTCGAGCCGCACGCTCTCGAAGCGGTCGAAGGAGCCCAAGGCCAACTCCCTCCGCTCGCGACAGGGCAGTCAATCAAGCATGAAAGCACGCGCAGCGGCGCAGGCAGTCGACTCCTCCGACGAGGAAGAAGACACTCCCTCGACGCGGCGTATGTCCCTCCACCACCGCAAAGATTCAGCAGGGAGCCGGCCATCCTCGCGCCCTGCGTCCCGACTCTCCCGCAAGCGCGCAGACAGTGGCACTGGTGGTGGGAGCGCGGCGGAAGAGAAGGAGCCCACGGAACGCTCGCGCCGGCTGAGCATGGCAGGCTGGGCGTCCAGCGCCGTCGAGCACATGCGCAAGAAGAACCGCGATGTCGAGCTGTTTACCGAGATTGATGACGATCACCATAGCGGTTCCCCCACAAGTCCGGTGGAGTCACCGACGCTGACAAAACGCACTTTGGCTCGCCTAGGAACGTCATCAAGGAAGAAGTCGAAGGAGAATTTACCGGCAGGGAGTTTGGGTGCGTCCCCGAAGGTACCCCCGCGCATCTTGAAGCCGCCGTCGCTGCAGGAGCGCAAGGTCGTGCGCGCGCTGCACGACTTCAACGGGTCATCGGACGAGCTGACGTTTCGCGCCGGGAACGAGATCGTCGTGGTGAACGAGGTGCTCGATGGATGGTGGCTCGGCGAGCTGGGTGGGCGCACGGGGCTATTCCCTACTACCTACGTTGAGGTCGTTTCGCCCTCATCCTCATCGGGGAAACCCCCCATTCCGCAGCGCCCCGGGAGCAGCAAACCGAGCAACATCACGAACACTCGCCCGGTGGAGGACGATGATACGTACGGAATCACGAGTGACGACGATGAGGCACATGCCTTAGCCGTGTCACCGCTTACGCATCAACGCAGCCCGTTCTACGGTGGCTTTGGGGACACGGCGAGCATCACGAGCGGCGCAGAGGAGGAGGACGAGCCGGATTCACATCGTTTCCTCGTACCGCCACCCCGTCAACCCCAACCATTCACGGACACAGACGACGATGACACCTATTCCTTCTCTTCCTCCTCCCTCGCACACGTCAAGTCCTCCCCGCCGAAGCGCACCTTACGGGAGCCAACCGCCTCCTCTGACCTCGCGGAGCAGCCCCTCCTCGCGCGGCGTACCGCCACCCCCACTGCCGAAGTCAGCACCACCCCCGTGAAGAAGGCGCCCCCGCCCCCTCCCCCGCGGCGCGCCTCCTCTAACGCAATCACTGCGACCCCACCCATCCCCGACCGGCGCGTCAACGGTGGCGGGTCCATTTCACGCGCGCACAGCTCCCCGATGTCCTCGTTCCCCAAAGCTGTGAGTGCATCAACGTACCTCCCCACCCCTGCGCCGTCTGTAACTGGGAGTGGATACGATACGTCCCCGTTCGAGAGCGCGCTGGACGTGACGAGCGAGGCGGCGGGAATGGACGCTGGAGCGTGTAAAGCGTTCCGGCAGAATCCGTTCAAGCCGCAGGGGATGTGCAGTAATTGCTTCCGGTACCATTAGTCTTCCCTCTGGAGGCTAATACTCCGTATCGCTGAAGCCGACGCGGTGATACCTTTATGGATACCACTATGGATCTGGTTAATCAAGGACTCTTTCATTGCTCTCCACGTAGGTACAAATTAAAGCCAAAGGTAAAACGATAAACACTAAACGTGAAAAGCTACAATATGGTTATCGCGCTATTTTTTGTGTACATGGAGTCTGGTACTTCCTATTAGTATAGTTTTTATGTTTTTGTATCTTACGGAGTATGTTATATACATTCTTGAATATTCTGCCATGAGAATCCAGCACAGCGGAGGGAAGGGCGTTGTACGGGGGACTCCTTCAAATTAGTGTGACCCGCTCATCATCGTACGCAGCGTAGGATGATGAGCGAACACTGATATCTTCGACACTGATGGCATAAACCACCTTCTCTCCGCAGTTACCACCCACAGCGCGTCTTAGGAAAGGATGAACGACCCAAAATTATTGCGGGTATCTCAGTCCTCCAGTGACGAGATCAACTCGCTCAATGAAGTCCTAGGTGTCTCTTATTATCCTCCCTTGACAAGTTTTGTCCGTTCTGTGTGCATGGCCAACATGGGCGAGCCACAACTCCTTAACGACATACCTGCTGGTCTGCGTGACTCTCTTGCCGCGACAAATGGAAAACGCCTGGTTTCGAATATTGACCACACGGATGGTGCTTTGAAACCGATATAATTCATCGATGACAAAACTTCTGACTCGCAGGTGAGGAATTTTATCGCTACAAATACCTACTGATGCGGAACCCTCGTTAATGAGAGCTTGATGCTTGCATTCTACTGTGGTTATGATTATGGAAATTTTCCTGTTCACAATATCGATTGAAGTATTTTGCGAGACACAGAAACCACTGGATTCGGCCACTGAAATAAAAAGTATCTAAAAGGATCAAACACTCAAAATAAAGTACGAGATTGTAATATTGCTAATCGAAGAACAGGAAATATAAAGAGGTTCTCTAAATGTGTCACGGTAGTACCTCTATTTATGCAGAGATGAACGAAAACGTGATGTAAATATGAAATAAAAATAAAGAAAAATGAAGAGAGAACAAGAGAGAAAAATAATACAAAATTAAAGGGCCGGAAGATGGTGCAGGAGTAGAGTCTACCATCGGATAGTGAGAGCACGGAGCATTTCGGTGATCCCGAAGCAGCGGCGGGGGCGCGCAGGTACCGGGCGAGAAGGTGAGGGATTGCTACGCGAGGATCGTGAAGATATTGATGATCGCGGCAAACTCGAACGCCGAGAAGGGGAAGAGCTTCTGTATATTCCACTCCAAGAATGCATTGCCTTGACTTCCTGTGGCTCGGAGACTCGAATTCTCTTCGTCGCGCGGGAAGAATACACTGTATCTTCGCCACGGCATTTGAGAGAACGTTTGGTCTTCTTCTCGATATTGTAGTCATGTATGCGCTCAGTTCGACGCTCCCACTCCTAAATAAGCATGTGTTTGAGAAAATTTTAACCGTGAAAGTGGCAGCAGACATACTAAACGCTTTGCCAGCTCGAGCTCCGTGCTCGTACGCGCAACAATACCAGAACGGCGAGGCAGTGCGCAAATAGGACGATGAGGATCGCGAGCCATTCCACTCTTGTCGCGTGGGCTGGGGATCCTATCTCCTGAATATGGATGTTGCACAGGATTTTCGACAGCGTCGTCTGCCAAGACACTCCCAGGTTGATGCCACCAACTCCGGCGACCAGTTGAACCCATTGAGAGCGGGTCGCTTATAGGAATAATAGGAGGTTTGGGGGCCAACTCAGGAAGCGACTGGATATACACTTGTGGGTTTGGAATTACGGGTGGTGGAGGATAATGGTTCGGTAAAGGGGCGGCTGCCGGGTACTGCTGTTGCAATTGACTGAGAGCAGCAGCGGAGGACAGAGAGACTGGAGGACTACCCCCATTGAGTGCAGCGAGGAACCCTGAAGGTGCTGGCGGGTACTGATCAGTTGGAGGAATGGCCGAGAGATTCTGTTGCTGCTGTTGTCGTTGTTGAGCGAGAGCAACTGCGAAGGAGAGGGAGGCCGAGGAACCGCCTCCATTGAATGCGGGGAGGAATCCTGAAGGAGCTGCTGTGTGCTGGTTGCTTGGATGAGCAGTCAAGAGATTCTGCTGCTGCTGTTGTTGGGCGAGGGCTTGAGTAAGGGTGAGAGAAGCTGGAGAGCCACCCCCATGGAGGGCAGCGAGGAACCATGTAGATGCTGCGGGGTATTGGTTAGTTGCTGAGGCAGAGGAGAAATTCTGTTGCTGCTGCTGTTGGGAGAGTGCTTGCGCAAATGCAAGAGGAGCTGGAGGGCTACCTCCATCAAGGGCGGAGAGGAAATCCAAGGGTGCAGAAGGGAAGTGGTGGTTTACTGGAGAAGCATTCGATAGATTCTGCTGCTGCTGTCGCTGTTGAGCTAGAGCAATTGCAAAGGAAAGGGAGGCCGAAGGGCCGCCTCCATTCGGCGCGTAGAGGAAGCCCGTGGGGGCGGATGAATATTGATTCGCTAGCGCAGTGGTTGTAGGATTCTGGTGATGAAATCAAGTCAACTAATGAAGACGGGTAGCTGGGGATATCTGACTCACGAAATTTCTAATGTTTGGATTGGCAAAATATCCGGGGCCCGTCTGGGCACTGAACGTCTGGTTCAAAGCATGGCCAGACCCTAGTCCGAGATGGTAATATTCTGAATATGCAAAAGGCATCGGCAGAGAGTATCTAGGAGGATATGTCTGAGCCGGCGGTGGTCCTGTAGCCCTATCATAGTCTCCGATGGCATTGTTGTCATCCATGTCACTATCTCCATCGGGAGTCTGAGGCTGAGCGAAGACGCTCGGTTGCACCCATGAAGTCCTCTGTGCAGATACTGACGGCGATTGATAAACAGATTGTTGGGCGCAGACAGCAGGCTGCGGCTGAGCAAAAGCACTGATGTGCATGACTGAACGATCCGATGAAGAAAAAATTCCAGTGGATAGGGTCGAATCATCCATGTCGATGTCATCGAGAGGCTGGACCTGGACGACTGGGGCAAGAGGAGCCACAACAGGAACTTCGGGTCCTGACAAACGCGAGAGTAGGGAGGCAGGGGCTTGTTGCACCAGTGCTTCCTGAACGGGTGCTCGCTGGACAGGTGCCTGTTGGATGGGAGCTCGCTGAGTGGGCACATTCAGGGCTGGTGCCTGCCAGGCGGATGGCTTCACAATGGGTCCACGAAGCAATGGAGCAGCCCCAGGAGTGGTCGGTCTCGATGAGGAAGCAATAGCAACTCCTGCTACCCACTCCTGAATGCTCCGAGGAACAGGCACCACAGGATGGTTGGTGGGATTTGTTGGCTTTCCACCACCATTGCCGTCGTCAGTGAGCCCGTCGCTCGTATCCCTGTACACAGCATCAGAGATTGCTGGCAAAACATGTAAGCAGGTCACTCGAGAAACATACTGGCTATTGTTGGAGGTGGCATCGGCAGGTTTTTCACCATTGTCGCCATCGGCGATACGCCCATCACTGGTGTCCCTGTGCATAGTTTCAGAGCTTGTACGTAGACAAGAAACTCAAGATGCTTACCAGTGGTTGTTCTCGTAATACATCCGCCTGTTGCTAGTAGGAATGTTCCTGTACGTGAATAAAAAAGCAGGTATACAAGCGACTCAAGAAACATACCGGTTGTACATGTTGGTGGAGGCATTGGTGGGCCTTCCACCATCCTTTCCGTCGTCAGTGAGCCCATCGCTCGTGTCACTATACATAGTTCAAAGCCTGCGTCTATGTAAATCATTCAAGCCAAGAACTCACTAGTTGTTTCCATAATCTATATGTCCGTCACTAGTAGGAATATTCCTAAACGTAAATAAAAAATGCAGATATGCAAGAAACTCGAGAAACTTACCGGTTGTACATGTTGGTGGAGGTGTTGGCAGGCCTTCCACCGCCCTTTCCGTCGTCGGTGAGCCCGTCGCTCGTGTCTCTGTACATAGATCCAGAGACTGCGTATATGGAAGTCATTACAAGCCAAGGACTCACTGGTTATTTTCGTAATCTATGTACTCATCGCTAGTGGCAATGTAACAAAACATTAATAATAATAAAATAGGTATACAAGGGACTCGAGAAACTTACCGGTTGTACATGTAGGTGGCGGCATTGGCGGGCCTTTCACCACCCTTTCCGTCATCGGTGAGCCCGTCGCTCGTATCTCTATACATATTCCAGAGCCTGCGTATATGCAAGTCATTTAAGTCGAGAACTCACTGATTATTTCCGTAATCTATATGACCGTCGCTAGTAGAAATGTTCCTAAACATAAATAAAAAAAGCAGATATACAGGCCACTTGGGAGACTTACCGGTTGTACATATACACGTTGGTGGCGACATTGGCGGACCATTCATCGCCTTTTCCGTCGTCGGTAAGCCCGTCACTTGTGTCTCTGTACATAGTTTCAGAGCCTGCGCATACGCAAGTCACTCTCAAGAAGCTTACTGGCTGTCCGAGTCCGTACCGCTTGTCTGCCCGTCGCTAGCGGGAATGTTCCTAGACATAAATCAGAAGCAGTTCGCAAGCGTAGATACAAGTAGATGAAATCTCACCGGGTGGCATTCTGAGTATAAATCCCGGTGGCAAGGCGAGCTCTATTGGTGGGAATGGCACCTGTTCCGTCGTCTGTCTTGTCGTCACCGTCGTCCCGGGTAGTGTTTCTAGGTGTCGCAATTCAGAGCCAGGTACCAAGGCACCAGTACAGCAATTCAATCTCACCCGTGATTAGGGTGACGAGTGTTGCTGCTGCTGGTGAAAGCGTTGTCGGTGAAATTTGGAGGGGGCTGGCTGCGTGGTCCGTAATGTATGCGGATAGACATGGTGTGTGAGTTGGAATTGGAATGTGAAGATGCTGCTGCTTGAGTGAGAAGGGGGGTTGGGGTTTGGGTGGAATCAAGAATGACCCACGAGCTGCTAATTTAACGGTGGTAAATGGTGCCTCCCCCGCTTTGCCATCCTTTCTTCGCCTACGATCCCCCGAGCCACAGCGACGCTTTGACCGAGATCGCGTGGACTCGTGCGCTTATCGCATTCCGCTGCATCTAAATAACCGTCAGCAGACATTCTGCACGAGATATATCTCGTTTTACTACTTACTTTGGCTGTGATTCTGTAAGTTCAGAGTTCAAGTTGTAGAAAGAGTGAATAAGAAATCCTAGTATCGCGAACACACAAGACGCGGCACGAAGGCCCTGGCGCACGCTGAACAACTTGCTGATCTCATGATGAAGCAACAATGGATTTGAATGCGTCGAATTTGATGGAAAGACGTGGAACACTTGGGACTTGGATATACAACAGGAGATATAGCTTTGAAAGGTAGAGGAACGGGGCAAGCAACTTTGAGCTGAATCAGGACTCCGCGAGCCGCGACAAGGATTAAACCCGGTTTGCCAAAATCGGAATTGATCGTGTTGGGGTGATGGCCCACCCAAAAAATGTGATGTCAGAAATTACCTGGACACACATCCATGGGGCTGACAGGTGCAAAGGGTGCATGTGTGGGGAGAGGGAGTGTTGGGTGCCATTGGGCAACCATGCATGCTATGAGTGCACAAGGTTGGCTGAGAAGTGCTTGCTTGTCAAGAGTGCACCAAGGAAATGGAAAGCCAAAAACACAGGCAAGGCAGAGTTGTCGAAGAAGGTGAGGGTGGAGGAGGTCTCTGGGACAGATCCGGCTCTCCTCTGGGAGATTTCACAGGGGGCTAACACATTGGAGGGAATTCTCCAACTCCATCATGAGGTGAGCAAGAAGATGCTCCAAGGGCAGGCTCAGATTGTTGCTAAGCTTGACAGTCTGAACAAAAAACTTGGGTGGTTTCTACCCACTTCAAGAACTTTAGCTACAACACTGGGATAATTGTCAACTACCAAATGGAGCAGACCATCCAAGTCTTGAAGGCACAAGAGCAATGCAACAAGCAGCTGGGCATATTGGTGCCCAGAGAACCTTCTGGTCACCAGACATGCAGGGCAGCTCCTGAGGATCCCAAGGAGTTCTACCACCTGCAGATCAAAAGGCTGGGATTACTGCAAATGCCAGAGGAGGTTGACAACTAGGTGGAAATAATAGGTTAGGGAGCAAAGTAGGGGGTAAAATGGGAACTTGGGAGGGCACTTGGCCCTAAGTGTTGTATATAAAATTTGTTTGTATCTTAGAACAAAATTTTTTGGGACTATAATATGAGCTTGAAAGGAAATGAAAAGAATAAGGTGAAACTGAGTGACAAGCCAGAGATTCACTGGAGACCAGCAAATCTTGCACAAGTGAATAATATAGCAAAGTTGAACAAAAAAAGAAAAAGTTTTATGAGGGTGACCAAGGACCTGGTTTGTTAGGGTACTTGGCATGGAAGTCAGCAACAAGTTCTGGGGCATTACCCAATTCTGTAGCTAGTAGCCAGGATGTTTCTTCGTTGGTAGCTTCATAGCCAGTCCATTTGACTAGGTACAAAAGATTACAGTGTCAACACCAACAATCAATCTTGGTGTCTAGAATTTCAGAAATTTCATATTCAGGTTTGCCTTTGATCAGAACTGGAGGTGGGGGTGATTGAACATGGTTGGGGATAGTGTTAGGGATAACAGGCTCAAGTTGAGATACATGGAATACTGGGTGGATAGCTTGCATTGAATCAGGTAACTGGAGTATCCAGGAGTGGCTTCTGGCTTGCATGATATTTGGATGGTATCCTTTGTTGGCAAAAAATGGAGAGATGCTTGTGGTTATGCTAGGGAAATTGTTATATGCAAATTCAGCAAGAGGAAGTAATTCAGCCCAATTATCTTGTTGATAATTGCAGTAAGTGCTAATATATTGTTCCAAGGTTTGATTGACATATTTGGTCTGACCATTGCCTTCTGGGTGGTAACCAGATGTGAAATGTAATTCCACATCTAGAGCCTTCCTGAGAGAGTGGAAGAAACAGGAGATGAACTCAGAGCCCCAGTCAGATGTAACATGTTTGGGGACTCCATGCTTGGAAAAGACATGCATAACAAAGACTAGTGCAAGCTGAGCAGAGGTAATGGTGACATTTGTAGGGATGAATATGCCTTGCTTAGAGAAGGAGTCAACAATTACAAGGATAGAATTGAAACCAGAGGACTCCAGCAATTCAGAGGGGATAGGTAAATGAATAGAAGTAATTGGATCAGAGGATTGTGCAGAGAGAATATCATTGTGTAGAAGTTCAACATCCATAATGGTAGCACCCTGGAGGATTGGAAATGCTAAAATTGTAGATCATAGGGACAAAGCCAATTGCTCATTAGTAAATACTGGACAAGATTGACCTGGGTGTAGTCACTATTTCTGAGGACATTACACTCCCCCACATGTATATGTAGACTTTACATAGACTATACATATTTTATGTATAGTATACATAGAATATATGTAGACTGAAGGTGGCTTGACCAAGAGCAAGACTCCATGTATACTCTATGTAGACTCTATGTATACTATACATAGAATATTGAAATACATAAAATCCCAGTAAGTGTTCTATGTATAGTCCATGTAAATATGTTCAATCTATGTATACTGTAGGTATAGACATCAGAAAGATTATTTGTTACTGTTTAATAGTATTAAAAATAAAAGTACAATAACAAGAATTGAACTTTTGACATCATGGATATCTGCCCACATGATACATAATATTAGCAACATTAACCACTTCTCCAAACAGGTTTAACTACTGAAAAGGGAAATGTAGTCTGTAGGGTAGATATGACAATAAAACTGTTTTTACTGCCCTGCAGACTGGTCACAACCTCTCAAGTTCATTGGGGGTAAGTCTGAACTGAGATAGTATTCGAAAATGTGATACAAAATGTTCAAGATAAAGTAAAATGATGTCTGACACTGCTAGCTAGATACAGTGAATGGTCTTCCTTTTCACTTATCTAGCTACAACTCTTCGAGATGGTCTTCCTGTCTCTA
>JASFDH010000562.1:0-22009 GCA_036937195.1 Nidularia pulvinata
TTAAAATCCATGGATCGGCATGGAGAAGTGACTGCGCGCTAACAAAGGACCGTATGGAAAGCTTTGGAGAGAAAATTGGGATATGCATATATGTTCACGTAGCTAATCCTCACCTCATGTGCACCCCTAGCCCAGGCCGACTCCCCAGCGTCTATAAGCACGTCTAATAGTTCATCTCTTTTAGGATGATCATGTAGGAGAAAAAGACAGCTAAAATCTCATTAGAAATAAGACAGCCTTTCTGATAAATAATTTACCGTTTCGCATGTTCCGCTATCCGATAAACATCAATTGGGGTTTCGTGCAACATCATCAAAATAATCTAAAATAAAATATGGATGTATTCAAATAATCACAGAAATAGAATGTGCAACATACCCTGAATGCCATTTTCGCAATTGAGTCTGGAGGAAGTAAGTCGGCTTCAGCTTGAGCTGCTTGACGATAACGATCGTGAGCGAAGCTACACATATCCCGAGCCCGCTGGATGAGCCAACCCTCGGAGAGAGCCATCTGAAGCCCACGCATTGAACCTCGCGAATCGTTCGAACCGATATCTCTTAGGTTGGTTACGGCTTTATGTATATTCCACATATCGTCGATCTCGTCCTCGCTGCCGCTGCCACTGGAATCCTCCCAGTCCATCATTAACGCCACTTCGGTGACTTTGAAGCTACTAATGTTCAGCTAAATGACGCAACGAATATCGAAAACTCACGTTTCACCAAAAAATGCAGCCCATGTGAGATACTTTCTGGCTTCCTCTGGCAATTCCCTCAAATGAGTAATCAGAAAAGTAAGATCTGTGGGGTCCGAAATCTTCTGATTTGATAGGCTTCCTTCGATAGCAAGAATATCGTACCTATGAAGAATATAAATGACTATTGTGGCAGAATACGATGAAAAACGCACGTCCAGTAATTGTGGTCCCAGTCAAATACAATCTACAGGATATTTATTCGTTCAAAGAATGAGATAAGGAGGGACGTGACCACGTACGAGATGCTGCCGTTGTAGCATAGTCAAGATATTCCGAGCTGAAAAGGCGTTCCCTGACGAAGCAGAATAAACGAATTGCGATAATGTTGCACATTCCTCCTTTACACGATGGAGAGATTTTGAAACAAGAGAAGCCATGGCAGAATAGGAAAGTGGTTCCAATGTTATCCAAGTCGGCCGCGCCCTATTGGCAAACATTGATCTCACTCTTTCAACGACTTCACTGTCGAAACGATAATGTTAATCCTGTTATAATCAAAGACGGCCGGTCTTACGTTCTGTCAGACCGCAGAGTTGCAAAAATCAACTACCAAATGATCAGTTCATGAATAAATAGAATGATAAGGCACGAATGCAAACCATTCTGCTCCTCGAATTCAACAATGTGGATACCAAATCCAAGGTCCTAAGAACACAATGCGGCGATGAGAACCACTACTCCAAAGAAAAGAAAGAAACTCAACGAGTCATCCGCTTCGTGTAGATCGTCTAGAAACAAGGCAAAAAGTCGAGTTTCTGCGATTACTGTAAAAACACTCTCCACTAAAGATTGGAATCTTGCCCGCAGCTCTCTAGTGCTCAAAGGATCCTGCGGGTCTTCCAGTGTAATATCGAAGAGGGCCAAGACATCCTTCAGCTCGGGTGTTCCTTGGTAAAGTAATGGAACATTCTGCAATTGCGGTCCAAGGCGTTCCCGGAGAGCAGTTACGAAACGATGTAGGTCCGTGTGAAAGACCATGAGCTGCCGGAGTACTGAAGATAAACATGCCAGCTGGAGCACCATCGTTAAACACAATTTGAGAGAAATTTCACTACATTACACGTACTAGAGCCGCAAATGGCGCAGAGTCTGCGTTCTGGAATTTAGCTTGACCCCAAAGTCCATGAGCTGGCAAAATATAAGCGTATAGCACGGTTGGTGATGATTATTTAACTCACACCGCCATTTTGCTTGATTAGCAAGAATCATAGAACTCTTCCCGATCCTGTTGCTTTATATGAGTATGTAATATAAAACGTCTTGTTTAGTCTGACCAACCCCGGAGGCCCTACTACCAGTACCGCTTGAGTTCGTGAAATACGATTTCGACTTCGTAAAGCTACACGTCGCAATCCATCACCAGATGATTGCACAGAAGGGCTCATGGACACTGATGTAGAGTGTTCATAAGTGGGAGATAGTCTAGAGCTAGATTCATTGGTCATTGCAGCATTTTGCGAT
Source organism: Nidularia pulvinata (assembly GCA_036937195.1). Lineage (NCBI taxonomy): Eukaryota > Fungi > Basidiomycota > Agaricomycetes > Agaricales > Nidulariaceae > Nidularia > Nidularia pulvinata. The sequence continues at coordinate 2,222 of JASFDH010000562.1, forward strand.
GACTCACTCTGTGAAGAAGCTACTGAGTCGCTTTGATCGTCGTTTGCCGTGGTGGTGCTGGCATCATTCGTGACGCTAGGAGACATGGTGATGAATCCTTTGGTGGCGGAGAAATGCTTGGAAAAGCTTGTTGAAACATTCCGAACTGTGGAAAGGTGAATTGAAGGAAGGTATATACAGGGTTAAATGCAGTCACACTTACTGACATTCCTAATCAATTCCAGCTCTCTGTCGCGTCCGAACTGTGAAATGGATTCAGTGAATGTTGGGGGAAAAGCTATCTGAATAATGTCTGTACCAATGCAATGGGCATGGTGAATTCCTTTTCACAATGTGATTAATAAAACATGGAAGGTGCGGATGGATCAAAAACATACCGTAAATCTGTCTTCTTTGGCAATCTCAAAGACTGGAATAAGCTATGGTATTCTGTGAGAATATGATTTATAACATAGGGCTTCGACCATACTTCATTTTCCTCCGATGAAGAGGAGACGTTAGCCAAAAGCCTTCGCTGACATTCCAACAAGTCTGCCTTTAGACCATGGGCGCTCTGGTATCTAGTATCTGGATTTTTGGCGAGCATCTGTAAGGGTATTAGTTTAGCCATCAGCCACATCTAACAGTTACGAACTTTATCTATGATCGACGCCAGTACTTGCGGAACGTCACGTCTAACTTCGTGAACGGGCATCGGTCGCTTTTGCACGATAGAATGTAAAAGTTCCAAAGGACCACCTTCGAAAGGCATCTGGCCACGACCTACAAGTAACGTCCAGAACATAATACCCAGGGAATAGATATCTGTCCTATGATCTTGTGCCATCGTCTCGATGCTACCTGTCTGCTCAGGAGCGAGGTAACACAAGGCTTCCTTCACCTTGAGTTTCTCGGTCTCCTCATATGCACGGAGCACAAGAGACGAAGGCGATCCGAAATTCTCAAGGGAGATAGCACGGTTACCAAAGTGAACAAAGCGAACAAATCCAGAATGTGAGTTCAAATGGAAGGCATTGGCGCGGACTTCGGATTCATCTGTCAGTATTATTCGAGGTGAAAAGAATCAAGCGATGCACCTTCGCGATGTATAACACCGGATCTAGAAAGCGACGTCAGACATGGAATTGAAGAAAAAGTAGTACATACTTGTGGAGTATCTCAAGACAATGCGTTGCCTGTATTGCGAACCTAAACAAAACTTAATTTCTACTTCATTCGGGCTGACTAAATAAACACTTACTCTAGGAATGAGGCAAGGTCCATGACGTCGAAAGATTCCATCTCCTCCGCCAGATCTGGTTCTTCAACACCCATCATGAATACATCGTCATGGGAAGATGAAGAAGTTGGTCGTGGCCGATGCACATCTGCCAATAGCAAGTCGTTGATTTTGGAAGGAGGAAGATAGCGTCCAAGAAGATTAAGACCAGGATGCGCTACTAGAAGAACAACGCAGTCTCCGAATTCGCGAGGAATCTTGAAGAAATCAATTAGCCGAAGAGACGTGCTATATCCATCGGGAACGGTGGCCATTTTGCTCAGACTAAAAAGCAAGATAAGAGCCATGAAGCCAAAGGGTAATATTTCATACATATGAGCCTCCCGTTCCAAACACATTGATCCGTTAGACTGTGCAGGTGCAATCTTTGCGAGAACATTGGACCCGTCTTTTAAACTATTCCCTTCCGCCAGAATTGTCATACTTCCGGTGTCTTGCCAGGGAAAAGCCTGTGCGTGCGAAGGGTAAATCCCAATAGTCAGGACACTGGCCTCCAATGAACACACCTTCTCAAACGTGTACCCCGGGATAGATAGCACTACATCTTTGAAGTACAAAGTAGGAAAAGTTGGCTGGCCATACTTTCGAGTCTTCATAGGTTTGCGGGTCTCGAGCGGAGGCCGGACCGATCTTCCTGCGTCAGAATCGGCCACTGTGATGGAGGGAATTGGACAGCGAGGAGCACAGGAAGAGCTCAGTTCGAGGGAGGATTTCGGGGGGTAGATATCACAGTCCAAGGTAGGATTGTAAAGGACAAGCGCGTCGAGAACACTGTTAGTCCGACGTCGATGTGGGAACTCGGCTGACGGAATTCGCCTGTTTTTGCTGCAGAGATGACGTCACTGCACCATGAGATAAGGAACGGCGTAAATGTTTCGCATGCAATATATTCATTTTATCCATGCTTTGCCTCTGAACTGCAACAAGTGAAAAAAGTATGACGAATAAACGAACTGCCACTATCCGTTCATGATATACGATTACAGGGATTCAAGAGAGGAGATGCAGCAAGCTGGAAACTAAACAAAGACAAATGGAGGCAGAAACACAATCGACAGAAAACACTCAGTCTACGTAGCATTTACGATGTCACTGGGGGGAATATCAGTAACGTCCGATGGAACACGGAAGGCGCTTAAACTTACTGTAGCTGGCGGGATCAATGTGGTCAGGCAGCTCAGGAACTGCTACCTCGAACCGCGATTGAATAGCAGCCATGACTTGCTGATCAGCCTCTGACGAGACAAACGTGATTGCTAAACCCTTGGTACCAAAACGACCAGCACGACTGTTGATGGGATATTGTCAGTTGTCACTGAGCGATATATCATCTGCGAGGTAATAATTACCCAACACGATGCAGATAACTGTCAGCATCAGGGGGGCAATCATAATTGATCACAATGTTGACACGTTCAACGTCAATGCCTCGTCCAAAGATATCAGTTGCAACTAATATGCGCTTCTCGAACGCCTTGAACGCAGTGTAACGGTTGATTCTACATGTGTTAAAGTTCAGTAGTGATACAAGGAAGGAATCTAAACCAGATCACACCGTTCCTCTTGCTGTAGGCCTGAATGGATACTAATGCTTGGGAAATTGCATGAAACAAGAAGCTTGTCCAATTCGATGGCACGAGCCACCGACTTGACGAATATGACCACCTATTGATGAGAACATTTGAGCATTGATAACTGGAAGATTGCTATGAGCGCGTACCTGGTTAAATTCCAGAGTGTCTAGCAACTCGTTCAGCTTCCTGTTCTTCCCGACCTCCTCCAGTTTGACGTAATGTTGTTGCAGTCCATGGAGAGTTAACTTTGTTTCATCGTCCACAAATATCTCGAGAGGCTGCAGAGTGAACCATACGTTAAGAAGCAGTTCGCCACGAAAAACACAATACACACGTTTGCCATGAACTTCTTGCACGTCGCCCGGATCTCCTTCGCTAGTGTAGCGCTGAACATCATGACTTGCTTGTGGTGGGGTGTCGCTCGGAAAATTTCTTGTACGTCACGGCGCATGTCTAGTGGACGGTGTCGCGATTAGATGAGATAGTCGAAAGATGTGGCGAAAAAAGAATAAGCAAAAGAACCACTGGCAGGCAACGGAAAAAATGCGGGGCAGTCCGAAAAATATAAATGCAGATATCCCAGGGGATTGCTCCGAAATCCGCGTCGTCGAAAAGTTCTTCTATCTTTCGAGTAGACTAACCGAGCTGCTCGAGCATCTTATCGCACTCGTCCAAAACGAAATGCTTAACGTTTTTGGCATCCAGGACCTTATCTCTTGCAAGAGCGTTCAACCGGCCGGGTGTGGCGACAACGATATGAGGGCATTTGCTTTTGTCCCTGAGGATTTCGGCGTCTTTCGTTACAGGAGTACCGCCGTAGAAGGTGCTGACGCGAACATCGGGCATATACTTGGCGAAGCGGGTGTACTCGTTTTTGATCTGGAAGGCGAGTTCACGAGTGTGACACAACACCAGGACAGAGACCTCTCCATTGACCGGCTCCAGCTGCTGTAAGGTGGCCAAGACGAACACAGCAGTTTTGCCGTGACCCGACTTGGCCTGACACAACACGTCCATTCCGAGGACAGCCTGAGGAATACACTCCTGCTGGACTAAAGTATTGCTGATCAGAGCTAGAACAGGACAGAGATGTAATGTGAGACCAACCCTCTGACGGATGCTCAAATCCAAGGTCACTAATAGCACGCAGGAGCTCGGGTTTCAAGAGAAAGTCCCTGTAATAAAAAGAACGCAGGAAAGTAAGTAGGAAGTAGAGAGCAATAGAAAGGGTAACAGGCACTCACCTGAAGCCGGTGGAGTGGATTCCTGAGAAGTTTTTCTTGTCCTTCTCGTTGTCGCCGTCAACAGCGCCTGCTGCAGCAGCACCGTTGGTGGCAGCCGCTGCAACACCGCCGTTGGGCACAATATCGTGTTCGTCCTCGTAGTCGATGAGATCCTCGTTGTCGTGGGCGCTCATGTTGCAGAAGGTCAAAGGAAAAGCAGAGTGAAGTGAACAAGGAGTGGTGGTTGGTTGAAGCAAAGAGTGTCAAACAGTTGACTCGGTTGTGGCATTCGAGACCTCCTCTGATTGGCTGTTGTCAAGAACAGCCTCTTCACGCACGGACCACTGCACACGCATCGTTCAACCAAGAAATAATATACAGACGACCTTGACAGTAATAGACCAGTTAAAATACTGCTCTGCTATTCCTTACACAAGCCCTAATGCATGTATCATCAGACTATCAACGCCCTGCACTCCTGCTAGGTATTCCCTCGTCTTCAACAGAAGATCATCTGCCAATTCCTTCCGATCCCCGAGGTGCTTTTGGATAAATGCCGCACAGAGTATCGTAGCCCACACATCTTTGTCGATCTGCAGTGCATCTGCCTCTTCCAAGCCAGCCCCGATAATGTCTTGTAGTTGATTATCTAGCCTAAAGGATCCATCGTACAGTTGAAGCTTAACCAAGTCGACCACCTCGGGTCGCACGGGGGCAGGAGCAAGACTGCTTGTGAGAGGGCGTGCTGCAATGAATCTTTGACGTTCAGGTTCGGGTGCTAATGCTATAGGCTCTATTCTTGGGGATGCGCGTACGCTACGGTTGTCGCGGTCGATGGCTGAATCTAAACTCCAGTCACTCCATTGGGACGATTGCTCCAGGGAGCTGAGTGTCGAGAATGTTCGAATACTGGTGCCTTCATCCGAATCCTCTGGTCCATCTTCGCTTTCTGATAAAGAGGTTTCCGGCCATGAGCCGGGTACAGTGTCAGCTTCGGTCCAAGCATTCTGCAACTCTCCAGCTGTAGGTTGTGAAGGACGCAACATTAAAATCTCCGAAACCCAAGAAAGCATGACTCGAAAAAGACGGTCAAAGGTATTAGTTAAAGATCTTTCTCGAGTCAAGCCCATTCTCATTGATTCACTTCCTTGCCAGGCGCGTGCCAGGAAATCGATCCTGCGGATTCCGATGGAATTCTCTCCGTCGTCTACTCCCACAAATGAGGTATAGCGAGTCGCAAGCTGATATTTCTCGCCCAGCTGCACAATCACGGCTTTACGAACCTCCTCATCCGTAGCAACCCCGATTGCCTGGGGAAGAGGCGCCTTCCCGTCTTCATGCTCTTGGACTAGTCTCCAAGCAGAGAGCGTGTGTATCAATGGTGACCCGCCTTCCATTCCTGCCAACTGTACGCCTCTTACTGGGATCGCAACCTCAAAAGGTTCTCCAGTACTATCAAGCTGTCCGCGTAACCAAACATTGTTTGGTATAGTCCTCCTCCTTATTGCTAAGATGGCGAAAATATTGATTCTAGTACCAGCATGGATATTGTCTATATTTGCTGGCGCTTGCTGTACAGCGGGCAGTGGTCGAATTTGCACTACTCTTGTCGACGATGAAAGGTTGGAGAAGTTTACAGAGGGCCCATTTCTACTCCTACCTTCGTCTGTTAGCGCCCAATCAAGAGTCACATTCTTTAAAAACGGTGTCCTTCCTGCTCTGAAAAGGCGCGCACATTTACCGAGTATACTCTCGACATCCAAAGCAAAGAGGCAGATGCCATGTCCCGCACGGGCGATGCCTTCACACATGGCGCTAGACACCCCGCTTCCTATCCCAAGCACAAAGACACGCAAGGGCGCGGTCGATATTGCATTGTCTACGAAGTGTGCGACGGTAGACGTTGTTTCTTTGATGTCATGCGACTGCTGGAAAGTGAGTTTAAATGTAATCCAAGAAAACAATCCTCAGCTCACCTCTCCATCCGTTAGCAAGAACACAGCGGTTGCAATGTTCGCGCGTGATGAGAGCACGTGGCTAAGCGCCTGTCGTATTTCAGTCCCTCCATAGTTGGCAGACATGTTTTCAACATGAAGATTCTAGGAAAATCTTGAACACCAAATTCTGAAACGCGTTAGAGACTACACCTACAGCTTCTGTCAAGGACTTTTGATCATATGTACAACTCCTATGCCAGAGACCAGAGGATGTGCTGCCAAAACTGAAGATGTTGAATAATGTGTCCTGACTGGGCAACATTCGCAATAGCATTGCTAGAGTCCTTTTCGCGGTTTCTATACGATCTCCCGTCATGCTACCACTTCGATCAACGATGAACAAATACTCTTGGGTTACAACGGGGGGCAAGAGAAACTTTGGCACGAGAGTAACTTGCACTGCTATAGTCTCTGGGCCATCCCGACTGCCGTGATATTTGTGCTCAGCAAAGCATCGAGGAGTATCAAGACCGTTGGAGCGAATGATTAAAACGAAGTCGCGCCGGAGAAATGTGCCAGAACGAAATTTGACTGTTGTGCGCCTTCTAGATGGTCGGCCGAAATGAGTGGGATATTTTTTCTCTGATATGCTATCTTGGTGGCTTGGACAGGTGATACTCGTGATCACTCCACCAGTTTGAATGTCGGCCGTGATTCTTACTCTAGTGCGAGAGGAGACTATAACAGAGCCCGCAAGCTCGGCTGGAGGGGTTCCATATCGCTCGCCAACATGCATTGGCAGCTGAAACCGGACTTCATCGGGATGATCGTCGTTTACAAGATTCATGACATACTAAATTCGCCACCAAAGGCGTGAGACGTGTACAGGTATTGAAGAACTATAAGACCTACCACCAATTTAGTTTCTACTGTCCCTCGTGCAGGAACAGACCCCAGGGAAATGGTGAAAACTAGGGAAGTACACATTAAATACCGAAACAGCAAACAGTCTGGTGAATTGCACTCACTGTCGTCCGTGACATAGGTTAACAAACCTGCATATCTTCCAGAGATGACAGCTGCCTCGTATTCTTGCTGTGCTTGTGCCTTTTCCTTAGCAACCCCAACGATGGTACGACCGTCACAACTTCGCATCTCAAAAGCACATATTGCAGCATTAGCGGGCACAGGGAAACAGTACTTGCAACGTCCCGTGGTAGTTGGCTTTGGGTTCGTATATACTTGCGACAAAGTAACTCGAGCAGATACTTAAAAATAAGATGTCATTCGATCTGCCAGGAAGTTCGCGTATAGAGTGATAACCACCATCAACCACAAGTACCTTAACACGTAGTTCTTCCAGTACGAGATGCTCAATAGCATCGGGAGAGGTGTCTGACGAGTATACAATACCTGAATGGTCCATGAGAGTCCCGCGGGGTCGTCAGAGATCCCAGAGCATAGCGTAATATTTATAAGATGTCGACATGAGGCTATGGAAGCTTATCATCCTTGAGGCATGCCTGCCACGTGCTTATGAAGAATTCCCTTGAAATCAACTGTTAGGTTTGGAGATAGAAAGAGCCAAGCTCGAAAGGATGAGACGGCTGAATGTAGTCTGTGATGAGAAATACACGATCCTCAAATTCTAGTAAAGATTACCAGAAAATGGGGTAGGGATTCGAGTGCTGATCACAAATTCAGACCACCCATGCATGCGAAGCTACAAAGACCGCTGAAAATGCAAATTCTGCACGGTAGACTCGTAGTATAGGGGTCTGGCAAGTCCATCTGCCTGCTTTCCGAGGATCAACAACCCCGCAAGTTTGCCAGAAGATCAATGAAGTTTGGAACTCGAGTAGAGCTATGTTCTTGATGTGAGTGCTGAGGGAGTGAAATGACGCTTTGACCGATGGGTTCGCGACATGTTGAGAAGGCCACCAATAGGTAGGGGCTTGACCGATGAAGTAGACGTTCAATCCAAGTTGATTGAAGTCAATGGGAAGACAGTTATCATAGTCCGATTAGTACCGACAACATGGGGAGGCTTGTTATGTCCGACGACGCCCGAACTGTTACATGTAACGGTTGTTTTTGAAATTACCATTCTAGGATTCCCCATACTACTGCTTGAAGTTTGCACAGGCTACAGCACCTACTACCGCTGTACAGCTGTCGAAGGGCCTGAGGGTATATAATTGGACTAGGTTTCTTCATCAAGGTTCTGGAGTACCATTTGCCTGTCGAAGAAACGTCGTTCAATATGCCCAACAGCTATCCATTCTGGTGAGTGTACATGTCAACCGTAGTATCTTCGGATGTTTACTTGCCTTACTTCCAGGCTTGGAGGTTAGCGGAATCCCTCGCTGTTTAAACATAAAAATCATCCTAATCATTCATGCTGGGGTAAACAGGTGTTGCGGCATCCAGTAAGTTGACTGAATAGATGAACGTTCTGCGTGTTCTTATCGCGAGTCGAATTCTAGTGGCTGCATGTTGCACACATCCATTAGACGTAACCAAGGTGTCAGTAACCTTCTTTTGAGCCTCTCCGCCTTATTTAGGTAAAATATCTAGTCGTATGCAGACTTTGGACTCTGGTTCATCACGACCTTCGACAATTACTGTTATCCGCAAATCGATCAAGCGCTCGGGTTTTCGAAGCCTGTATGCTGGACTGACTGCATCGATATTGCGGCAAATGTCGTATTCGCTTGTCAGGCTTGGAAGTTATGAAAAGATGAAAGCACAACTTTCGCAGGATGGCCCACCTTCGACCATACGGCTAATTCTCGCAGCAAGTGTTGCCGGAGGGTTAGGTGGTATTGCTGGTAATCCGGCGGGTAAGCATCTTCAATCTGAATATAGTTAGCCAATGTTTAATCAATTCTCCTAGATATCCTTCTTATCAGAATGACTAGTGATTCAATACGTCCGCCAGAAAAGCGTTACGGGTATTCAAATGTTTTCGCGGGTCTAATAAGCATTGTCAGAGAGGAAGGCTTACAGGGGCTAACCAGGGGTCTGGGGACTAATACGGTAAGAATGTTGGATCTTGTGGCTGTTACAAGCATTGATCGTACTCGTTGTTCAGCTGAGAGCTGTCTTGATGACGGTATGTGGATCCTTCTGTGCGGCTTCTCCTTTGACACTAATTGTCTTATATCATTATCTGCTGAAAGGCTTCTCAAGTAGGATCGTAAGTAGTATAATTCAAATCTCCATTATCCCGACTGCTTACCTCTTATTTTTAGTTACGATTATTTTAAATCAAAGTTACTTGGTGGACCAATACCCTTAATAGACTATCAACTGCGCGACAATCTTTTACTACATGTTATTGCTAGCTGTCTTGCTGGCACCGTCGCAACAAGTAGGTTTATGTTTCCTGTTTACAGAATCCACATCCTAACGGTGGTTGCAGCGGTTTGTTCGCCGGCAGACGTGCTTAGATCACGACTTATGGCTTCAGTACGTTGATTTTCTTTCATAGTCAACCTTCATGTCTCGAACGCAACATCCCCTAGTCTTCGGATACCACATTCACAGCAGTATTAAAACAGTCCTTCCGAGAAGAGGGGGCAAGATTCCTCTTCAAAGGCTGGACACCTGCATTCATTCGACTAGGACCAAATACTGTACTTATGTTCGTCTTCTACGAGGTGAGTTCACTTAACATTTGCATTAGCTTCACGAAATTAACGGTGATTCCCGAAATAGCAAATTAAGAAGATGTGGCTTAACACCACGTCTTAGAATTTAGAGTATTAATGTAGAGATTTGGATTTTGAACATTGCTGTATTCATATAGGAAGAGCATTAGATGCAGTGGAAAGGTATCTTAGATGAGTTGTCGAAGAAACAAAATATCTTGAATGTTCTGTGGAGGGAAGGATCTTAGTTACATAAATACCAAATGTATGCCTCACTACTCACTTCTATTAATGTGATTCCACTTATATAATCACTATGAACAACTTTTTGCCAGTGCTCAAAACAATTGAATAGATAGTAGTGGGAACATCAAATCGACCGATATCGTACTTATTTGCAAATCATGAACTGAAAACATGTCTTAACACAACAGGTCAATTAGCCTGATATACAACGATCTTATCAAGGTCGGCCGCATAGGCTGTATGTCGGAGATTTGTGAGAAATAATAATGCAATAGTCGTTATCAACTAAATACTTACTGTCCTGGTTGGCTGCAATTGTGATCGAATTTGAACCGCTACGCAATGCTAACTTCACAGGAACAGACAAGATGACATGTCCTCCACCAGTATTTGGCTGATCCACAAGAACGGAAGATCCGCCGTTTACACTAGCAATTTTAGTGAAGAGTGAGAAAAAATCCACCCAGGCTTTCTTGAACATATCTTACCTCACAGTGGTATTCCTCCACGTCGAGTCGCCTGTGAGAGCGAGAGTGAATTAAGACATTACAGACGTCCACCAAGGTTGTGCTTACCATTTGCATAGTACAAGGAAACCCACTGGGCTACGCCAATCCCTTGCACATTATTGATGGTGACAGAACCACCCTTTCCTGTAAAATATTTGATGTATGTATTGGAAATCATGATGAGAAGAATATACCGAGATATCCAACAGCTTTGCCTCCAGAAAAAGAACCATCAGATGCAATAGTAGCAGAACCAGTGATTGTGCCGCTTTCTGCCTCATAAGTTGTCCCTGATGCTACAGTGTATGTTCCGGCATTAATATCCAAGCTCCAAACGTCAGCAGCAACTATTTGAGGTATGCCTGAACTCCATGATAGCGGGAACCACATATACCTACTGCTTCCGAGCAGAGAAGGACGCCAGCGATCGCCCATATATACACCAAAAGTTCCGATGGCGAGATCATATGCATTCTGGGAGAAGTATGTCCTTACAGCTTCGGGGGCGATATCTGATTCTGAAGACCAAGGCCCAGAGAGCGTCTAACAGATCACCGTCAAGTTTTCGTCGTTTTTGCAAGAACCTTCGCTTACAGAAGCTGTGAAAAATTTATTCGGGTTGGGATCCCAGCCACTTGTATGAGACGCGAATAGAAAGTAAACCTGTGATAGGATTTTAGCATAATCCGACAAGAATGTCCAGTCTGCTTACCCCGCTCCTTTTTATAATGCCAGGAGCCTCCAGAGTGGAGCCTGCCAAACGTGTGAAAGCGAGCACAATATACATAAGAAACCATCCCATACCTGATAGAACGCTTGTTTGGGAGGATACATTGTAATAATTGGCATCGAGTTTCGATATTTTGAAGTTCTGATTGTTATCGGAAGCGTAGAGAAGATAGGTCGTCTGGGCAGCTTCATATATATCCTTTATTTTACCGCTTTATTCGATGGACGAAGACCTAGAACGCACCATCGTCTACTCGCAAACATCAGTCTAGTCTTCAGCACAGAGAATGAGGCTTGTATCACCATCTTGGAAGAGGCCCATGTCCCTGGAATCGGCTCCAAATGGCTTGAAGCTAGATTTATATGTGTACGGACCACACGGAGATTTGGCTGTCGCTACGCCAACCTGAGCCGCACCATAACTAAGATATGCATAGTTAGATGTAACCAAACTTAGTGAGATCGCAGAAAACCAACTTCGACGTATCAGAATGAAACCACATGACGTATTCAGAGTTCTACCAAGCTTTCAATATTCTCCTACACGGGCATTTTCATTATGATATGCACACACCTGTTTATTAAAAATCACTAAGTAGAAATATATTATGAGGCCAAGTTATTCGCAGGTTAATAGGATGAATATAACCTTTTGGGCGCTCCACGATATTCGAGGTGGATATCATAGTCCCGCTAATGGGAGTCAGAGCGTCATTTTGGCGTGTCCAGGAAATAAGATCATTTGACTAAACACCGTAATAATATTACTATGGCGTTGTTAGAGGGAGAGCCTGAAGCCTAACCGTATAGCATGAGACTGCTTTAAACAATGCACTGTTGAGGGTTTTGTCTTCACCAAACCAGTAAAAGGTTGATCCAACCTGGGCAAATCACGGTGAAGAAAAATGGATACCGTCAAACAAGAAAGATTAGAAGGGATAAGAGAGACCTTTAAGAAACCTCCTCCGTGTGCCTGAATGACATTTCCACTGGTATCTGTCCAAGTAGCTCCCGGAACGATAACTGCAGCTTTGACACACAAAGACACGAAAGTGATGAGAGAAAAAACCCAGCCAGCCATGATGGGACACTGGCTAAAGATCATCCGCGTGAAGGAGTAGTTTTTATATATGCCATCCCGCTGGAACTTATCATCTTTCCTAATGCATTTCGCAATCAGTGGGTTAAAGAAGGCGCAACTGGGAATGAACGATTCAGCCTGGATGGTCGCATTAAAAGGAAGATGCTCATGGGATGTTGTCAGGTGGAAAAGCAACAGGTTGATAATGAGTTTTATGCTTCGAAAACTATCATATGAATCGAGGCGGGCCGGAGAACACATGGGCCTATTATCCAGTTTCCAGCTATTGCGCACACCATAGTGACCTGAGAAGTGCGGCAAAACAGCACGAATGATGGATTGCGTTTTACTTTCTTTGAGAAGATGGCGGCGTCAATTAAAAAGCGCTCCGGCGAATCTTTGGGGGTGACCAGTGAACGTTGAAGTTCGAACAGTAGTTCGATTGAGTGCAGAAGCCCGTTCGCGAATAATTAGAACATGGCAGAGCAACCGGATGCCCATCGGAGCAACAATCGGTAGAATTCAGTCCAAGCAGTCAGGATGGTAGAATGTCGGAGTAGGCAAGGAGGAGCCTGTAGGGGTACATAAGGTAGCAGGACTCCGAAGGAGGATTCAGGAAGCTCGTCGTTCGACTTCAGATCAGCCCCCTGTCAGGTGATGGCGTATAATCTTATCTTATCCAATTACATAATCGCTTTTTTTGCTATTCAGCTGTAACTAAGACCCTCAACTGTTTGAACATAACTTTCGACATTGTCACTTCCCAACAAACTTCTGTCTCCCTCACCTTTCTGGTTTGTCTTTATATACCCCTTATACGAAGGCCCTACTGGAGGGCATGGAGGCTTTTCAACTGCTGTCCAGAGGAGGTGCTAAATTCGACAAAAGTCGTTTCAAAACCGATGTTAACCTGTTCAATGTACGTTCTTGGGTCATTCACCCTACTTCATCATTCTCTGACTTCTCATAATCAAGAGCTCGAGATCTACGGAGTCACATTCTACGACCTCGGTAGAACCCTTGACTGGGCAGCTTCCATCGGAGCTGGACTTCTTTAAATATGCTCAGGGTGGTTCATCGGGCAAGCGTAAAGCAGACGTCCAGGATGAGGGCCAAGACGGGAAAAAGCGGAAGATATATCTCAAAGACAGCAACAAGACAGAAGCTGAGACCTCTCAGGCAGATCAAAACCCTCCTGTGGCAAGACATCGCGTTACAGCGAAAGGCTCCAGCGTTCCTCTCCCTGCAGACACATTTGAGGCTCTGAATGAGCGATATAACATTCCATCGCATCTGTTCGCAAACCTTTCCAAGAATGGCTATACCCAACCTACTAGTATTCAAATGCATGGCGTACCGGTCTTGCTGGAGGTTATTTGCATTTTTTGTCGTCATTTCATAGTAAACCTCACCTCTTGCTCTTTCATAGGCTCGTGATCTCGCCGCCATTTCTCCTACGGGCACCGGAAAGACTCTGTCATATCTTCTCCCGGTATTGTCAGCATTAGGGACGCCTGCATCTAGTAGTTCTTCGGGCGACACAGGTTATGGTGCTCGTGCGGTTATCGTTGCTCCAACGCGCGAGCTAGCGCACCAAATACACAATGAATGCCTTAAGTTAGTCCAAGGGCGGAAGTGGAGAACTGTTCTTTTCAGCAAAGCCACTGCAAGTACGCTTGCAGACAAAAATGTGAGAGACAAAATAGGTCAGTATTATCCGCCTGGAGGATTGTCATAAAATCCTAATCAAATTTCAGATGTGATCATCAGTACACCACTTCGTCTAATAGCTTCATTACAATCTGGTAATTTAGAATTGAATAAGTAAGCTTCTACGTTTTCTACGCTAGTCGGGATATCGATATATTTGCATATTTTCTTCTAGTGTCCGCCATCTTGTCCTCGATGAGGCAGACCGACTCCTTGATTCAGAATTCTTGGCTCAGATTGAAGAAATTGTGGCATCATGTACACATCCAAATGTTCAGAAAGCCGTTTTCAGTGCCACTCTCCCTGCTGGGGCCGAGAAGATAGCAATGAAGATGTTGCATGATCCTATCCGCCTTGTAGTCGGTCTCAAGTACGTGAATTTCGTTACGCCTAGACTTCTAGGAACCTGATGTCATTTTTTCAGGGATACGCCTCTTCCTCTTATAACCCAGTCGCTGACATATGTGGCCGACGACCAATCGAAACTCCCAAGCCTTTTAGGGTATCTCTCCCAACCATATAATCCGCCCGTTCTTGTTTTCACATCGTCACAACCCCGCGCAACATCTCTCGCAGAAGAGCTTGTACTAAATGGTATTTCTAATGTCGACTGTCTCCATGCTGGAATGAGTAAGAAGGAACGAGAGGATTCTGTTAGTCGCATGCGGAAAGGAGAAAGTTGGATTATGGTAAGCACAGAGGTGATGGCCAGAGGAATGGACTTCAAGGGAGTGCGGGAAGTAATCAACTACGACTTTCCGACCAGCATTCAGAGTTACGTTCACAGAATTGGTAGGCAGATTTTGGCCCCATTGCTATTAATACGGAATTTCACATAACCTCCTTCAAGGTCGTACTGGTCGCGCAGGTCGAGAAGGCAAAGCAGTCACCTATTTCACTGACGAGGATGCTCCTTATCTGAAGTCGTATGTTCCTACCTTCTGCTTTGTCTTTTGCATAGCCACATTCTCAACTGCGTTTAGAATCGCGAACGTAATTCTACAGTCTGGGTTCACCGTGCCAGAGTGGATCCTCAAATTACCCAAACCTTCCAAGATGAAGAGGAGAACGATGGGCAAGATCAAGCGTCCTGAAGCCGTGAATACAGCGCGTAAAGTGGGCCGCCGCGATGCCATTAAGAAAAGGTTTTTTTTTCTTTCAATACTATCATCTGACATGCTAAGTGACTATTCTGCTATAGGGAGATGATTGCAGGCTCCAAACGCCGCACGAATAAGTCAACAGTATTGGCTGAAGCCATCAGCTCTGACCAGTCATAGGATCATTGCTCGAAATTCTCACTTCCTGGCGCCATTGGTTGTAATGCATTCTTGGCAATGCACTCGGCATGCCCATTCTCACCATCGATAAGGAGTAGGTCTGCTATTGCTGAAGTACATTACTATAGACTTTTCCTATAGAATATCCTGTTTCAAGATCTGGATTAATCATACCACGAGGATGCGTCGTTGGATTGTGATTCTTATGACATCTGCTCAAATCGAAATATGTACATTCCTGTGGCAGGATCTGGTGGTCGACGGCCCCATTGCTCTAATCCTCCTCCACTGTCATGAGCAAGATGGTACACTTTTTTCTCCGGAGCTTTATCTCAACCTCTTACAACATCAATCGATGACAATCAGGAAATGCCGACCAACTCATGTAAAGCCTTCCATCTAGGGTTTTAGAGGCCGCGAATATGGACGGAACCGAATGCCAATCTATCATAGACGACCGCGCTTTAGCTATCATACACGTATCAACGATCAGCCTCTTGGGCCATGCCAAATCAAGTCATTACTCCGTGTATCACAGAATGCAAGGGTAGATTCGTTGGCCTCGAGGTGATCGCGATGTCCTATTAATAAACGACAATATCTTAACGCCCTGCTTCTGGAAGGCTCTCAGTGAAAGAAACTAGTTTGATTGAGAAAGCACTTCGTGGAGCTTCACAGAGCTTTTCGACTACTTTCAGACAGGATATATTTCATTCTTGTCCCCCGAGTTACTGATCAAAGATTCACCAGAAATGCCTGTCCAAAGACAGACTACCCGCAGGTCCCTTAGCATCTCGAATCAAGGACGACGAAATTATTCTGGTGTGTTATCCGCGAGCAAATACCTTCTTTTCCTCTGCGATATTTACTATTTCGCAGAAAATCCGGATGAAAGCACAACACCATCTCTTGGAGCAGGAGAGCTAGTAGCAACTTACTTTCCTTTCATGAACCCCGGGCTGTCCTATCCGAGTGGTAGCCTTCTCATGCGGGACTTGCCTTCGATACTACCCACGAATAAGCAGCATACTTCGTACTCGCATTGTAAATCTGAAAGACACATATCTCGCCCACCGAATGCTTTCATGCTATTTCGCTCAGATTTCTGGGCGACCGAGAAAAAAAAGGACAAGCCCATAGAACGTGATCATCGTTGTATCAGTCGTATTGTTGCACATCGTTGGAAAAATGTGGACTCTGGCACGAAGGCAAAATACGAAGAACTTGCAAAACATCTAAGGAAACAGCATCGTGGTCAGTATCCAGATTACAAGTTCAGGCCTATTTCCCGTGGTGCAATGCAAGTTAAGAAGTCGAAGAAAAATAAGGCAGAGGAGGAGCGTCGTTGCCGAGAGTTGTCATCTTTGGTCATGGGAGGCGTTCTGCGATCTACCAGCTCTATGGTAGCTGATTCCTCTCGTTCCAGTGAGAGCGTAGAGCACGACTCATACGACCCCTGTACCTCTCGTACCTCCGGTCACGATAACAGTCAGATTTCAAAACACCTTGATATCACTCTTGAGTCAATTTGTCTTACCCAAGAAGCCGAGAAATCCCACACCGTCCAAGAGAACGCGACAGAAGACTCTATTCAGTCACCATTATCATCTGCGCAGACCGCACTTTCATCCCAACATAAATTGCAGGTATGTATGCCATGGTCGGATCTCCTGGGTCACTACTTTATCTCATAATGCTATTTCTCCAAGTCGCTCGGCTTTTTCCCCACTTTTCAACACCCGCTGTACGAGGCTATCGATACGCCGTTCGGTGTCAGACCCGATCTAGCTTTACCAGAAGATCTCGACGATATTTGGTACATCTCAAGCAGTGCTATGAGAGAGAACGATGCACCCTTATCGCATTATCCCCCATCGCATGGACTCGATATCGATTTCCCATCAAGTGACCTTGGATCGCTATTCAAAGAAAGCCCTGAAATCGACTTTCTATGCACTGTTGCCGCGGTAGACCTGGATAGTGGCGTGGATCCCAAAGCAGATAAGCCTGTATACAGTTCCTTTTGATTGACCATCGCCTTCATAACACGTTACATCTTCGATTATTATATTGATCCTGCTCTGAATGCCAATGTAATTTTCTGTTTTCATGTGATACAATTGCTACAAGATATCCGTCTTCAAGAATGATTTTGCCAATTACTTCGTTCGCTGCCGCTTGGTGGCTGGTTTGGACGTCTCATCATCTATATGAAGATTTCCTGATGCATATTCGTCCTTCAGCCACTGCGCACAATCCTCAGCGGTTCGATCCGGGTGACTAAGTTGCCATTCCATGACAAGTCTCAAAACTTTTCCTATCCAGGATCCACTTTTCTGCTTGCCCAGTATAATCTGGATTTTATTGCCCTGTTTGAAACATGCTAATGAACACAGAACATATGATGACGAGGAAATAAGTCTTACATCAAGGATGGGTGTTGCATCAACCGCTGAAGATAAATCCAGTTCTTCAATTCTATCGATAAATTGATTGTAACTTTCAACCACACAAGAGGCGGCGTCGACTGATTTGGCGTCAATTAAGGAATGTGTTATTATAGCAGGGAACATACCGTCAAGATGACCATCTGCAACATTGTAAAGCGGAACCAATTGCTGAACGAGGGCGAAGAGTAAAGAGCTGGTCCAGTGCAAACCCGTGCTCGGATTGTGAATCATCTTGCTCCTCAGAAGCTGACCTAGCAACGTATTTGGTGTTAGTGTTTCGAAGTAAAAAAATCAGCGTAGCCACAAACCTATTGCTGCGCGCTCTGAAGGTTCCCTTAGCGTATCCGGATGAGCGATACGCCTATTCAGTTCCCTGGAGCCTTCAAACAGTGACGGAATCCCATCAAGAAAATGATTTTGTGAGCCAAGCTTCAAAGACTCTCTAATAGCGAGTTCGACAGCGGGTAGAATGATATTTTTCTTGCCACGATACGATACCTCTCCAAATGGTGTCAATGCGGCGCCCAGATAAAGCCGAGGTTTGCAGGACGGATCACTGTTAACTATAGAGAAGAGAATCTGGCGGACGGAAGGTAGACGAGATTCTGAAGAATGGAGAAGTTTATGCAGAATTGTGCTAGCGGTTACAGCTGTTTCCGGGTCACAGAGGGGCGACGTGAAGGTCAGTTGTAATTGTCGCGGAATATTGCAAAAGATCGAGTCGTAAAGAGAAAGATTCTGGATAAGACAAATGGAGCGGAGAGGGTCGCGTCCTAACAGCATTCAGTCAGAAGCTTCTTGTCACCATAACGGAGGCCGACCAACCTGACATCATCTTTGCAAGTTCGTCGCCGACTCGTTCTCTGGCAACCTTGGATTCTAGTGCTTTCTAGTGATTGTAAGAAACACAGAGACTAGGGATACGAATTATTTGGTGCACCTGTATTTCTCTGTCTTCTGCAGCACCTTTCAACTCGGGCACCAGTTCAAACCCAAATCTACTAGCAAACCTAATACATCGCAGAACGCGTAATGGATCATCCAAGAAGGTTTCTCTGGGTGCCAGTGGGGTGCGTATAGTTCCCTTATGTAGGTCTTCCAGCCCCTTCGTACTCCATTTAAATGTTCCGCTCTAAAGCTAACATAAGCGATGCTCACGTACCTTCTCAGTGAAATCCTCTACGGACCGGGTATGAACGTTGTAGAACAGAGCGTTTATTGTGATGTCCCTACGCCGTGCATCTTCCAGAGGTGAACCGAATGACTGTATTAGCAGATGAGACTCATATATGTCCTGGGGGTGCTGGATATTTACTTACCACTTCCGTTGGGATACGACTGTCAGCAGCATATTCTTCGCTGCGTAGATTGACTAGATCGATATCTACGTCGTAAATCTTGAGAGTAGCTGTTTCAAGATGTTTTGATTGCTCCGGATTTTGCGCAATTTTGCTTATTGCGCCGGTTTTCACTCCTTTGCTATGAGCGAATGCGGCCAGATGACCGGCGAAAGCGAGACCCATGATGTCGCTCAGCGCAACATCGATATCATTGCTTTGCAACCCTAATAACTGCGCGGTAATTGGAAACAAGCCCTAGTTCACGAATGAAAGCAACGAGAAAAAAGGAATATGCTTACTTTATCTCTGACCCATCCGCCTGCTATCCTGCACGTCGTTTTGATATTCTGAGTCTCTAGATACGTCGTGCACTCATCCAAAAGATCACATATACGCTCTTCAGACTCGGTAAGTTCAATTTTCAGTGTCTCTGGTATCGGAATGATATCAGTCATGCTATGATCTGGAAGTGCCATGGTGAATCGCGGGGAGGTGTATGAAAACGATCGTCTGAAGTAGTGTGGTGCACGGATGAAGGTAGATACGGGGCACCACCTCGGGCGAATCATAAACCAGGGAAATTAGACCAGAGCGAATGCTTAGCAGTAGAGGGAGTAGCTTAAATGAGATTTAGATGATATGGTCAGTGGATAAATCATTCTTAACTAAACTTCAACTTGAACTCATTTCAAGACGGCATGAACGGCCCGGGTGAAATTCATTATCGTTCTACAAGACTACAACAGCCTCTGTAGACTGTAGTATATTAACTGCAAG
>JASFDH010000563.1:0-22008 GCA_036937195.1 Nidularia pulvinata
CAATGGTTACAGTATAAAAAGAAGGGTGGTTCACCAACTACACTTATTGCAACTGATAAACGTCCATCATCAGTTTCTGGAGGATCTGAAGGAACAACGGAGAGCGTGTTTCGGCAATTCGGACACATGAAGCAATTACGGGCACATCTAGCACAAGTGAGCAGGAAGATAGAATTTGGACATCACCACATTACCTACCTGTTCTTCTCGGCTCGTACACTGGCGCTGGGTACCTCAAATAAACAGTTTGGGCAGTAGTAAGTGCTGACTTCGACCGATACACAGCGATTGCAGCGGACGGCGTCGCATTCTTCGCAAAAGAAAAGTTCGTGAAGAGGATGGAAGCTGTAGGAGGAAGAAGGGAGATGCGGAGGTGGTGGTGCGAGAGAAGGCGATAGACATGGGCAGTGATATTGCACAGTCGGAGTCATATGAGGTGTGACTTGAGGTATCGTATGTGATTAAGCCAGTTGAAGTGAAAGCCAGGATTATTATAGTTGTTTTTGACTACTTACAAACACGTTTGACGTCGTCGACTGAAATGAAAGGCGCGTTGTGGCACGTGAGCGCCACAGGAATTGCTTGGTTGCTGTCTGCTAGACGCCGACTGCTCCCTATAGAAACTCTCACGAACCCTTGACTAAATGGTAACTGAAAGTCAAGGGTCAAGCCGTGCGACTGCAGTCAAGTCACGACTCAGTCAGACTACAGTCATGACAACACTGCCTCCAGCTGCTCAGTGCTCAGCACCTCAACTTCGTGAACTATTTGAATATTTCATTTTCATACTTATTCATTTGCAAAAATGGTAAACAATATCAATGAAGTAAGGAAGCATACAAATGAGTACGTTCGCTTATGCGTCCATCTTTATTCTTTGTGTTGAGCAATATTGCCTCCACTAGTGACTCTGGTGATACTGACACCGAGGATCAGCCAGTGAAAAGGCAAAAGCTTCTTCCTTCCGATTCATTCGCCAATGTCCTTCAATATATGAAGCCGAACGAAGAAAGCGGTATGTCCGCCTCCTATACCGGCACTATTTACAATAAACTCATCGTATTTGCAAGAATGGGGTCGACCTTCACTTCCAGAGATAGATGCAGCAGAGGACACTATAGGCATGTATTCTGGCTCCTATCTTATTCGTTCTGGAAGTAACAGCCCTGAGTCTAGTTTTTCAGTGTATTGATATTCAGGAGAGGTCCAACCAGAATTCCATTCCAACAATTCTTTTATTTGGTGCTACAGAAGTAGGCACCGACAAATACATAGCAGACGAACTGCGACACAAAGTCTTCATCACTGACATTCCTTAGGCAGGCAATTCGGTGATGGTGCACGTTGAAGGCTTTATGCCCTACTTCTACTTCCCCGCACCAATTGGTTTTACAAACAAATATACAGAAGAACTATGTCTTTACTTGAACGTATGTCTATCTGACATTAATCGAACCAGTGGACCATGCAAGTTTACACCTTTCCGATGAAAATATCCAGAAACTGCTACCTAAATTCGATGAACCTGTTGAAGGCGTGGAGTTAACTGAGAGGCCCATAAAATTCAAGGCAGGCTCTAGCAAGGTGGTGTCGTTCATCAAAATAACCGTGAAAAAACCGAAATATTTACAACCTGTCAAAAATGAGTTATATTCACTCTCTACTGAATAGTCCACGTACTAACATGCTGAACCAGCACATATCTTCGATATAGGAATGTGCGATTTTCATGACCTGTTCTTATCCCCTGAATTATCATACGAAGCCACTGTTCCTCATACAATGCGGTTCATAGTGGATACCAAGGTGAATATCCAGGTTCACCTCTTAGTCATCCGGACACTGAAGCTAGCAGATCACAGCTATGGCATGGGTCGAAATCCCCGCTGGAAAATACAAGCTATTGGCTCCCGGAGCAACTTGTTCTCGTTGTCAACTGGAACTCTCTGCCCGGCATGTACCTTTTCCCAGCATGGTTTTCCTCAGACGGGCTAACTTACATCTAGCTATGACTCCTTGACCCTGGCCGATATACAGTTCCGATCTGCGCCATTGCGTATTCTTAGCTTCGATCTCGAATGTGAAGTGTCTAGCAACAGTAAAGAGTTCTCACACGGACGCTTTCATCAAGTGTTCCAAATAGCCAACATGGTCTTCCGATATAGTGAGCAGCTACCTCATCGATTGACGACCACCTATCTGAATGTTCAATAGATGAATCCGAGCCCTATATTCGCAACGTATTCACTCTGAACACTTGTAATCCAATTGAAGGCACACAGGTCCTGTCCTTCGACAAAGAGACTGACATGTTGAAAAAATGGCAAGAGTTCGTGCAAGAAGTCGATCCTGACGTCGTGATTGGTTATAACATCTGTCGCTTCGATTTGCCTTTCCTGCTCGTGCGTGGAGAAGCACTCAAAATAAACAGTTTCCCCTACCTAGGAAGGTTAAATGGCTAGTAATGTCCAGCTTGAAGCACCGTTTGTCTCTGTGACTTTGGCTGACTCTATTCGCAGATGTCCGTGCTTGTGTAGATGCTGATAAGACCCAAAGACTCCGCACCTGGGAGATGTGTCCCGTGCTAGATGGCCGCCTCATGTTGGACCTTCTCCACTGTGTATTGAAATATCACAAGCAGCAGGGCCCAGGGATGAGGGGACTCGGTCCTGTGTGTGAAATGTATCTCGGACAGAACAAGGAGGATGTTGCGTGGACCGAGATCAACGGCCTTCAGAGTCGGGATGCAGAAGCACGCCGCTCTATGGCAATATATTGCTCGAAGGTCTTATCTGTCCGTTCTCTCGTTTAAGCCAATATTGAACCCTTTTATAGGATGCGTATCTTCCGTACAAACTATTGCTGAAGTTTAAGGCTCTTGAACGATATTCAGAAGATGCAAAATCAGCTGGCGTCCCATTTAATACCCTCATTCTGCAAGACAGCCGCATTCCAACTTTAGGAAGGATCTGTGAGGCTCTGAGAAGTGGTTATGTGATTCCTGACCGGCACCCATGAACTCGATATAATAGCTACAGGATTTTCATTATAATACGGCTGGATGGAAAGGAATATTATGTGCATATTTATTAATAGCTCTAGTAAACATAAAACATGGTTATAAACATACCGCGGATCTAAAGTTTGGACGTCTGTTTCCTTCCTTTCTTCTCGTTGACTTCCATGGGTAGAGTCAAGGCCATTTGGGTCGCGATAGCTAGGCAAACTTGATCATCTCTCCAACCTTCAACTGGTTCACCTTCTCCAATACCAGAGGGAGCAGTCCAGACCTCCACATATGCTTCGTGTCTCCCTTGTGGATGATTTAGGAACCGTCCTAAAGAGTACAAGCCTACGGTGCGGCGCGCGTGTTTAGCAGAGGGCGGCGGAATTGGTGCTTTAAACTCTACCGCTAGAGTCATCGTCGGAAACCAGCTGACTGGAGGGTCAATATCTCCAAAAACTCCAAAAACATGTATTGATCACCTCCTAGTTAGCCCAGGTTTCTCACTCCGAGGTAGCAAGGTCGGCGTGTTCAGGAAAATGTCCGCTAGGAACACCAGAGAAACATTCGTAATTGTCTCCTCCTTGTCGGTGAACTCATACCAAGATCCCCATTCAAGACCACCACCTCCGACTGTCGAGCTATCTGTCCGATTTGGACTATCGGGGTTGTTTCTAGCAAGTATATCTGCCTCTTCTGTCCACTGTACACGTTTGTGGAATTTCCACCTATTAGACATGTGTGCAGCGACGCGTTGAGAAGGATGCGATGACAGAGGAATACGGCGCGCATAGGACGACGGAGGAGAAAGAGTTAGCTGAAGATTGTCGGACGGAGATGGCATATTTGTGCCAAAAATAACATGTGTTGTTACTCTCGTGGAACCCTGAAAGTGAACATTGTCAATAAAACGCTATTAAGGAAATGAACTGAGCGTCAACTCACCTCTTGTATGAGCTCTGCAGTGAGATTCGTGAACCCTTTCCCAGTCTTCAAAGTTTTTACGTGGACTTCAAAGGAGGCGACTGAGCTTGTTCTTAGATAGTGGGCTGTTATATGTATCGGGTCAACGTGAGTCGTCCTCGATTGGTAGCGAATGCAGGCCTCCATTATCAATGCCAGAACATAGCCTGTCGATTTTTCACGCTGTCAGATAACCACTAGGAGAGGCAGAAGGTGTTGACTCGCCTCCATTAGGGACACTGCATACATTAAAGAATATGTTAATACGCGTGCTTGAGGATTGCGAACGGCAACGTACCTGCCAACAGCCCATTCCGGATCCACAACTCCCAAGTAAACCTTTCGTTTTTCTACGGCATCGTCAAGCGCTGCTTCCTTGACGGCAACTGCTTTGCTGAAGGGCGCCATGAAGAAAGTGAAAGGAGCGGATCACTGAACACTATTTGGTTGACTGGTCATCACTGACTATTATAGTCTGGTTATAGTGCTAAATGCTTGTGATCCGGTGAACTTCAGCCCGATGCCGAAGACAAATGGGAACAATTATCGTTGGTAGACGCAGTGTGTGTAAGGGGAAAGAGGAGATTATTAGAGACTCCAAGGAAGATATAGCGGTGCTGGAGAGCAACTTTCAGTTCAAAATTGTCGCAGCTCTCGACAGTTTTGTCGAGTAAGGCGCCGGGCACTATTGACGCGGTACTACTGCATGATCGATCGTTGACGTGCGCCGCGCCGAATCGGCAGCAAACTATGCATGAGCCTGCACGATGAAAACAACTTCCCTCAAGTTGCGTGGAACAATGGGCTTACATCGAGCTCGCCGCACACGACGATGCTAAGACTCGATAGGAGTTTGGGCCTGCAGAGTTCCTCGGTCCGGCTGTTGCCGGGGTTAACTTCCGGTTGCTAGTCAGCTTTGATCCACGCAGACGGTAGTGCGTTCCTCCTTGTCCGCTCGCTCTTTCATTCCCTTATGCATCGTTATTATTTAGCAAGTTGAAACCCGAATATACCTCAGCACGCCATGCCGTCCCAGCGACCAAAACCTCTCCTCTCCTTCTCTGAACTCGAAATGCAATCCCGTACACCTGTAACTGCCGAATTTCACTCCCCAGCCAGCGACGAAGGCGAGAGCTCGAAGAAGCATTGGTATCATTATTTACCTCTCTGCGGTGAGTTTTATATCATTTATATCTGAAGAAACACGTCTTAAGAAGCTTGTTTGAACCCTTAAGTAACCATATTCCTCATACTGGCCCCACATCCATCACTGTTGTTCATGCTCGTCGACTTCCATCTCCTGACAATGAAACAACCTGCAATATTCTTCATTCACCTTATTATCACATATACCCTGACCTTTATGGCATTCTCGTCTCTTATCGTCTGCGTGGCTCGTGATCCTGGACCTGTTTCGAACTCGCCGGAACCTGAGAGAGAGAACGATGGAGACCTTGGACTCACCGAAGCCCTAATGGTTGATGATGATTTCAATTCCCCGAATAAATGGTGCCGCAAATGCTGGGTGTGTGCTGCCAAATTGTTTGTTGAATCCTAGTTAATCAGCCCGATACCAGGCTCCAAAACCTGAACGAGCACACCACTGCTCTATATGTGGACGATGTGTACTTAAAATGGGTCAGTATGTTTAACACGCAACTAACGTTACATTAACATTTCCTGCTAGACCACCACTGCCCATGGATTGGATCCGTATGTATTGTAAGTTTATCGCGCTCTAAGATAGTCAGCATTTGAATTACTTCTTGACACTCTGCAGGGGCATAGAACATACCCTGCATTTGTCCATTTTCTCTGTTCTGTTACCTCTCTTAGCATATATATTGGCGTAATATCCGGCCGTGCCCTTTGGTATGCTTTTAATAATCCTCTTTCAGTAGTAAGTATACGCCTACTCTCATTTCAAACCCCATCTAACATGCTTGTAGAACGAAGTCACGCCTATTCACGAAATGGTTCTCATGTTTTCGGGGTTCATCTTCACGCTAGTCATTGGATCTTTCGCCGCATATCATATATATCTCGTTTTGTACGTGATTCAGATCACTTCACAGACAGTCTTTCTTACCTACGGGTGACAGAACTAATCAAACCACTATCGAGAACATAACCCCGTTCATGCTACTGCGACATCTCCCTACTCTCCCCCGCACAGGGCATTCTCTATCTGATCCCCCCTTGGAACCGGAACTCTCATACGCACAGCGTTTTCTCGTGAAAGATGCGCATGGATATATCCGCCTATACGATCTCGGTTGGCGAAAGAACTGGGCGCAGATATTTGGCTATAATACACAGTTTGGATGGCTGTACCGACTTTGGCTAGGAGGAGCCTCGTAAGCTGCTTTATGGTTATTCAGCTGTTGTCATCATTAATACGAGATTTTTCAGGCAAGGCGATGGTAAGAAATACCCACGAAATCCTCGGGCAGATGCAATGCTTGCTAGGCTTGCGGCCGAACTGGTCAAAGCAGACAGGAATAACTAGCTTCCCCGCCTGATCTCGTTAACGGAACGCCCTTTACGTTGTACGATACCTACAATACATTTAGAGCGTATTTGAAATCCTTTTACCTAGGTTTTTGAATCTAATCATTTAGTCGTGTCAGGTGATAAGATATCTTCGAACCCTTTATGTAACAATAATCTATCTCAACACCTGATTTACGCAAGATATCGATGAGCGACTTGTCGAATCTTACATTAGGTAACGGCAATACCGCTCAGATATATATCGTGATTTATGTTAATTGGCATATTGCTCCAGCTTATGGCGTGACGATTGCGCCTTCAGCACAAGACAACTTATAAACACCCTGGTAACTGAAATACTAATCGCTTAAATGCCCCACTTTCTTTCCCCTTCCCTAGCATCCGTAAAACGTACAAAACCGGTCACACTCGGGAGTTCGAAGACACCTCCCGTGTGTGTGTCGTTCCTCAATTAAGTGCTATTTCCATGGAACCACGCTGCCATCCCTTGGCTTCATAAGCAAACGTGCGGGTCGACGATGAGTAATGACCACATAGGTGACTGATGCGCAAAGCTCTGAATCTAGGTACACGCCAAAACTGATTCTGCGCCTCATTCTATTGGTAGCTTATAGTCCTGACCTTGCCGGGCTCAGCGCGTAGTATGCACTAATGCACATACAGTGCACGGTTATACTTGGTTCCTGCGCACGTGCTAGATCTGCTGATGAGCAATGTCTTCGTGAATCATGGATGACCTCCAAATGTGGTGCGCGAGATCTAACCATCTACGTTCGTCGGCGGTGAGTCAGTTATCCTCGTCGCAGGGGTCATGATGGAGCCCGACTTGGAGCCTTGTTATGATGGCGGTAGATTCTGGACTCGCGATTTATTGCGGCACGGTCACGCTCCGCGCAAACTGCGATGGGTCTTTCAGTACTTGGCGTACTGAACCTCCCGATCCGCTTCTTTTATTTCTCGCCGGATCGGGATCGCTCACATCAACTCGAAAGCGTGCTGCAACCTCAGTACGCAGTGATTTCGACCCCATAAATCGTTGGCGTCGTTGTTCTGATGACATCATCTGAATCACTCTTGACTGGTTATAAGAGGCCTAGGTTTCGCAAGTCTAGCTAGCATCTAGCAAAGTCCCTGCATTTCCTCGCTTTCAAACAACGCCATGCCCGCTGAAATCATCGACGTTCACTCGCAGTCCACTGCCGATGGGTTTACGGTCTCCGGCATTCCCAAGCAGATTGTCGATGGTCTGTCGCGTCCCGTTGGCCAGAAGGAAATACCTACGATGCTGCTCTACGATGAAAAAGGTTTGAGACTCTACGACGACATAACCACCGAGGCCACAGAATATTATCTATTCCACGCAGAGGAAGAGATTCTGAAGAAGAAAGCTGACGAAATAGTACACATCATGCACCACTGCGTTGACGAGGTTCCTCCAGACGAGGTTGTGCTTGAGCTAGGCGCGGGGTGAGTCTTCAAGCTAAGATCCGACCCCAGCACTTGGAGGGCTCTCCTATTTTAGGAATTCTATTTTAATCACGATTAACTCTTCCCTTTCTCACAGAGCTTTGCGCAAGACGTCTCACATCCTTTTGGGGCTCTCTCGCTTTGTAGAGCACGCACCCAACCACGACCCTATCACCTACTACGCTCTCGATCTTGAGCAACGCGAACTCGAGCGGACCCTGACTCAGATTGAGACGTCAGAGATAGGAGAATGCTTGAAGGGAAAGGTGCACACTAAAGGCATGTGCGGGACTTACCACGACGGTCTCAAATTCCTTCAGGAAGGAGGATTGCAGAACTCAGGGAATGAGCTATCATCTGCTCGATCCACGGACGCGGACTGTTACCGCTTCACTCGCGACGTTCTTCGTGACGCATCTCCTGTCTCTAATACTTCTGACTCTTCTGAGAGTGAAATGACATTCGATTCTGATAAGTCTCCTCCAACGACACTCACAGACGTCTCCCAAACCCCTCCATTGCATATCATGTTCCTTGGTTCTTCGTTAGGCAACTTCTCCAGGGATGGCGCTTCCGAATTCCTGCGGTCTCTCCCCCTACGCGCTGGTGCTGGAGATACTCTGCTGTTGGGAATGGACCACGACAATGATAAGGTGCAAATCGAGGAAGCTTACAACGACAAGAAAGGCTATACGAAGCGTTTTATAATGAATGGTTTGCGAGCTGCGGGTCGAGCCCTTGGGAATGAAAGCATGTTCGACGAGGACAAATGGGAATACGTTAACCAGTACAATGTGGTATGTACTGAATCAAAACAAGCTGTTTCATCTTCTAAGAAGGTGTCTGCTTTCAGAAAGAGCGCCGCCATGAGGCATATTACAAGTCGAAATGCGCTCAGAGTGTCCAAGATCCGGCAACGGAGAAGGAAATCACTTTCCTAAAGGACGAGATGCTTAAGGTCGAACAGTCTTATAAGGTTAGTAGTTTTAGCTTGATATGGGATGCATAGATGCTGACTTGAGTGTAACAGTTCTCTGAGGTCGATGCATTCACGCTCTTCACGGAAGCTAATCTCCGTCCCATCCAGAGATGGATAAACAATGCCGGGCAATACTCGCTGTGGCTCTTGGAGCGCCCTCCATTTCAATTCCCCCTTTTGAAATCCCCGTCTCGAGAAAGCAACGCTGTATCAGATGCAGGGTCTCCATTTGGTGTCCCTTCCAGGGCGCACTGGCAGGATATGTGGGCAGCATGGGACTGCATCACGATGCAAATGATCCCACCGACCATGCTCTACCAGAAACCTATCGATTTGCGGCATATATGTCTCTTCTATATTGGACATATTCCGACGTTCCTGGATATTCATCTGACCAAGTTACTGCAAGAGCCTCATACTGAGCCTGAGGAATATAAGGTACTTATCTTGTGATCTTGCTGTACTGAATTCCCGCTGACATACATTATGCAGTACATATTTGAGGTTCGACATATTCTTGTTCATATTTTTCTTATACTCAACTTATGACTATGGTTTCACAGCGTGGAATTGACCCTAATGTCGATGATCCCACTGAATGTCATGTGGGTACCAAAATTTCCACTTCAGTAGTCATTCTTATATTTTCTATAGCCCCATTCTGAAGTTCCCTCAAAGGACGAAGACTGGCCTGCTCTAAATTCCATTCTTCAATTCCAATCTCGAGTGCGTTCCAGAGTGATGAGACTCTACGACGACATCGAATCTGGCAAAATTATCTTGTCGAGAAAGATTTCCAGAGTCTTATTTATGACTCTCGAACATGAAGGCATGCACGCGGAAACCTTACTATACATGCTACTTCAGCGAGCCGGAACGGGGACCCTTCCACCTCCCGGTTTCACATCCCCGCCATGGAGGTCGCTCGCTGAAACATGGAATTCTGCTCCAGTGCCGAGCACGAAGTCGGTCATTCTGGGACCCGCCAGCGTGACACTAGGCCACGACGACGATGAAGCAGAAGATTCTAAAACGTCTGATGCTCAATACCATGAATTCGGCTGGGACAATGAGCATCCGCAGCGGGTAGTTCAAGTGGAGCATTTCAAGATCGAGTGGAGGCCCGTAACTAATGGCGAATTTTACGATTTCTACGTGGGGAAAGGGAAAGGTAAGGTTGAACTCCCAGCTAGCTGGGTGGAGGAAGATGGGGCTGTTCGGGTATGTTCTATTTGAAAATTCTGGCTCCACCCAGTTTCTAATTAATTTTTCGCTGCTTTGCATAGGTTCGTACCCTATATGGGCCTATCTCATTGGAAATTGCCAAACAGTGGCCGGTCGTCACGTCGTACAATAATCTTTCGACATACGCCATGGTGAAGGGCGGACGTCTTCCCACTGAACCGGAACTACGCCTATTTTATGATAAATTCGAGGCTGGATACGAAGGTGGCGCTAACATCGGATTCCGCAACTGGCACCCTGTCCCGTAAGTCTATGGTTGATTATTATCTTCCTTGTGCATATCTGACCACCTCTCATCACCCAGTCCCACTTCTGGCAGTGAAAGAAGTGGCGGCAAGGGACACAACGGAGGTGTGTGGGAGTGGACGTCGACCACCTTCGAAGCAGTGCCTGGATTTATTCCTTCCAAGCTGTACCCTGGGTATGTCCGCTCTTCGTAATACGGACCATTACGCTCAACGCAGATTGAATTTTTCTTTTTCTTCAGGTATTCCGCTGATTTCTTCGATGGAAAGCATCAAGTTGTGGTATGTTCTTTCCTGTTTATGACGGCCAATACTCATACCTCTGCGCAGCTGGGCGGATCTTATGCCACGATCCCCCGAATTGCTGAAAGGAGGTCGTTCAGGAACTGGTACCAGAGGAATTACCCCTACCCATGGGTTGGCGGACGCGTCGTGTATGATATTGGCAAGTAAACCGATGGAAGAAGATCAAAACTGTGACAGAAGATCAAAGAACATGTATTGGTATCTTTTATGCCCCAAAGCTTGGTTATCATTGTAAAGTATTATGTACTGAAACTGTTGTGAAGCATTCAGTTTGGCTACTCTGGAGGTTATGTAGCATCGGAGAGAGAAGCAGAGAATGTCTTTCTGTAAGGATATATGTAGTACAAAAAATAGGAATACAACAAAGTATATTTATTCGCAAATCCTCTCAGCGCTGTTGTTTAAGCAGCTAGTGCATGCAGAAAATCCTCAGCCTCACTTCCTTCTTCCATTTTCACAATGGGTATAGCTACATGAACATGATCACGGACAGCTCCCTCCTGAGTCTTCTTGTTGTAGAGGTACCTCTGGGCATATTGGAGAGACAAGCGCCTCTCGTTAAGAGACGCGTTCTTTCCTATCCACACATATATAGCTGGGAAAAGTAGGTCACCGGAATTGTCCAGCAGGAAAGCATCGGAAGATGAGAGCGTTTCCTTGGCTGGCGGATCTACCCTCTCGAAAGTAATCTTTCCAGTGGAATCAGAAAGCCTGAAGAGAATTGGTGAGGTCTCCCGTGACTGATGAGTGGGCTCCTCCTTCCGAAGAGTGGTGCCTTCACCAAACTGGCCAAGGAAAGCACCGGAACCCGAGCCTCCTTCGTCTGAGTTATATCTGGTCAACAACTAACTCGAATATAGGCGTCTCATAAAGACTCACCATAAACAGCAATGTCGCACTGCCCCTGACGACCATTTGCCAAGCTCAGAACAAATTCTGCGGCGTTATATTTTTCCTTCCCTTCGCTGGTCTTCGTATTGAACTGCAGAACCTTGCTGCCTTTGTCGAGAACGTAAACGTCTCCTTCAACAAGGCTCTTAGCTTCAGCAGGCACCTCTCTCACGACGAGGTTAGAGCGGTGTCCAGCGATGTGAGAAATGTTAATTCGATATAGCTTCATGATATCCTGTGGAGGAGGTTCCGAGACATGATGGAAACCAGTAGCCACTCCGCCCTGGAGGCAAACGAAGCGGGGGAAATACGACAAAAAGCGGGGTGATTCGAAGTCTTGCGCTTCACGGAATTGAACGGGCTTTCCGTCTAAGACTGTGAGCGATATACATATATTAGCGGGTTTTAATTACGCGTGAAGGACACATATTAGAGCTCACAGTCGTCCAGCTCGACAGTTTTGTATGCAGCCGTGCCTGCCTCGTCCTGGGTAGTGTTACTTCCAAGCCAGAAATGAAGGTCATAAGAAAGGGACGTGGCATCTGGAGTGCGCTTATAAGTCTACAACACCAAAGTCACAAATCCCCATTCAGCAGCGCTAACAGAGAGACAAGTAGCCGACACCGTACATGCAACACAATATACGAATCGCCCGTGTAGAAATACCCGCTCTGATGTTCTGGCCACAGCTTGACTTGGAACTTCTCAATCCTCCAGATCTGCAGCCCAGGAGAAGACCCAGCCCCATCCCATGCGCTCTCAGCTTTGCCTGATTCTTCTCGGACGTGCTTCTCCAACTAGAGTAGTAGTTGACTGCAAGTTAATCGAATGTATTCAGCCAGCAACAGCGCACCGCAACCCCTTACGTCTGATCCAAGAAGTGCAATGTTTGAGTCTTCAATATCGTATGTTGCCATTTTGGTTAGGTGAGCCATGGCTGGCACGGAGGGGAAGGTAGTGGTAATCCAACTTCAAAGGAGACAGTCATAGAACACCTAACATCACTGATCTCGATCAATATTTAACCCGGAAGCTAATGAGCAACAGGCTGCTATTTGCTCGAGTATTGCAAGCACTGTGATGCTAAACGGGTACAAATATACCTAAAGTCGCAAAATGGAAAATCAAGATGAATAAAACGAAGAAAAGCTTGCACATATACGCTATCTACCGACACGGAATGTGTCCTGGGAAATAATATTTGTCATTCATTTTCTAGCAGAGGGGCCAAGAATCTTGACAGAGCGGAAGAGAGTGAGTAAATAGTCGATTATCTCGCAAGCTGCACAAGTGAGTTATTTCTGGGAATCACAAAGAGTCACCAGCACCGGCTCGAATAGATGAAAGGGCTCAAAAACTCACCGAGGATAATTTACCTTAACGCCCGCGTTGAAACAATGTAGGAGCTTCCATACTTCCCATGCGCTCATTATGAAAAACAGAAATATAACTCTCGCACAGATGGTATACGTGCAATCCGGGTATCAAGTACTGTACAACAACGTACAACGCCCCAACCAGGCTTTCACACCTCGAGCTTGTGGCGCTCTCTCCGCGATTGCTTCACCCCAGACGATTTGAGGATGAACTTGAAGTTCCTCTTCGTCGGGGGCACATACTCCATGCCCAGCTCCTCCAGGATGCCCTCCTCCGTCGCCACCTTCGAGAGGGACCAGAACCCTTTCTCCGGGTTTTCATCGAAGGTGGAGCTGGAGCGCCAGCGCCAGAGGCCGTACTCGTTGAGGTACATGCCCAGGCGGGAGGCTTTCATGCGTGCTTCGCGGATGAATTCGGGGTCGCCTGTTAGAGTGAGTAGGGAGGCGCCGCGGGATTTTTGTGGGACCAGGCTGCGAAGGGTACAAGTGTTAAGAGGCGGAGCATATTCCGGGACATAACGCACTTTATAACCAGCTGCCGATACACCCCCTCCTGATTCTGAACAGCCCTCCTTGCATTATTCCACCTCACTCCCTTTTCATCCACCGGCAGTCGTACGATCCCCTTCCACATATTGCTACTCTCCGATAGCGTCTCGGCCGTAAGCCCCAGTCTCCGCAGCGCCGGAAGAAGATTTGCGTGCAGAAGCCCACTGTCACTCAATGCGTTGAATTTAGTGGAACCGCGCCGCGACCGAACGCCTTTGACGGTTGGCGCGCCGGGGTGCGGGATGTCGGGTGTTGGTACGTAGACGTGTTTTTTGTGCAGTATCATTAGATGGATGGGGTTGATTGTTTGTGCTCCACGCCGGCTTGGTAGGGGAGTGGTTGAATATATTGAGGTCACAGAAAGAAAGAAATAACTTACTAGGGCCCGACGAGGATGGATTCAAATTCTGGAGGAAGATGCTTGGCGCAGAAATCCTAAGAAAATGATCAGAGGAGGAAACCATCAGCAACAAGAACGCCTCACTTCAATTAACTCGGCTTCTTCGCGCGTTGTTTCTTCCTCAATGCTACTGCTATACTTGACGCTGATTTTCTGAGCAGGGGTAAGCAGACTGAGATATTTCTCCTTCAGGTCGGCAATGGTAAGGCACCCTGCTTCCACAAGAATTTTAGCCTTGCGAGAGCTGCATTGAACAAAATTGTTAGTTGGCAAGAATATGGATATGCAGAAGATGATGCACCCTATCCCAGGCACCAGCATTAGCGTTCTGATAGCTTCCTGCTGCGCGACAGGGTTTAAATGCTCTGCAGTTATTTCAGTTAAACTTGCATAGAAGTAGAGTGCAGGGAGGAGGTACCTCCGCTGGGATCTACCTGTCCGTAGAAGAAATTGTTGATTGTATTACGAGGTGCCCTCCCGAGACCTGAAATCTAGTGAAGACATGAGATGGTAATTGCTGGGGTCATGTCACGCTTTACATACCTCCCCGGTATCATCGCCCGGCTTGATAGGCTCGGTCAAGTTTGACACAACTTTTATCGCGTTAGACCATGTGCGCAGCGCGTAGGGTGACGCGTTGTCTCGCTTAGCGTCTTCCTTGCCTTGATTTCGAGAGTTAATTTTAAGCTGACAGTAGAGAGCAGGACTGGGTCGTACATTGTCGCAGAAGTTCTAAGATTTTCTGGTTGGGTGACGCCGATTCTGTAGTGTATTGCCTAGCAAAGTGTGTGATAGTGCGGTGGAAGGAGGAGGATAGTCTGGCGTTCATGCGTGGTACGGAGCAGCTAAATACGAAGTGTGACAATGTGACCGACGCGCCCGATAACTTTGCTCTGTTCAGTTTGGCGCTGACCATCGCCGGTGTTCACATCGCTCCGGCGTCTCTCCGAAGCTGCCAGTCCCAGTACTCCTTGCACCGTGCCCTAGAATCCCCTAATACTCTAGTCTAGCTCCTCATCATCCGTGCTCCACTCCTCCTTCCCAAAGCGAAAAATGGCCGATAACCTCGGCGCATCAACCTCCACCTTTCCCGCCGCAGCCACCTTTGACATAAACAGAAACATGTCCGACACCCAGTTTCGTCAGACCTACGCCCAGCTTAACACCGCTGCCGCCGCCGCGTATGCCTCGCCAAAGCCACAGACCGCCTCCCAGTCCAAAGGTGCGCGCCTTGCACCGATTAACTCGCTCACAGCTCACCCTTTGTGCGCTACCATTAAGCTTATATGAAAAACCTGCACACATGGTCCACGACCTCGACGCCTCAGCCGCGCAGCTCCACATCGGGCACTCGCAGCACGCGCGCACGAACTACGCGCACTAGCACCTTAGCAAACACACCAACGACGTACAACGCCCCACTCGTCTACCAACAACCCCTGATGGCCAGTATCCCTCAAATGCCTATGGTGGCACATAATCCCCCGCGCGCGCCTCTCCCAACCACCAAACAAGCCCTCGAATCTACCTATGCGTCGCGCCTCCGCACTGGCGCGACCCTCCTCATGCAGCCCGTATTCGCGTCCAACGTCGTCCCAGGCACGCGCACATCAAGACGCGGAGGAGTAATAAACTACGCCGACCCAGGCTCCGGAGATGAGCTCCCGGACGCGGGCGCGCTGGACTCTGACGATTCTGACTTCATCGCGAGCGGGGGCACACGGACGTCCATACGACAGACGAGGACTCGGACGGGAGGGAGCAGCACCGTGTTTTCTGCAACTGGAACATCGACCCCGCGTCCTTCAGAGAAGGCGGAGCTCGACCAGAGTTACCTGGGCATAGTCCCGCCCTCCAAGTTTATTAAGCCGAGAAGGGTGGCGGCAACGCAGCACGTGTACCCGTGAGTCTCTACGATACATATTTACGTCTTTTCTTATTTCTCTGTCCAGGCCATCGGACGTCATCGAAGCCCAGGCTCAAATTCGGGCAGCCCTAGTCCCAATACGTGTGGAATTCGAGACAGAAACGCATCGAGTCCGCGACTGCTTCATGTGGAACGTGAACGAGACCGTCATCCGACCAGAAACCTTCGCCGCAATCTTCTGCTATGACTTAGACCTCCCCTCCCAACCATGGGTAGATACAGTTACCAATCAAATCAAAGCACAACTAGAGGAACACGAAGCAGTAGCCGCGATGGACCTGGGGCAGAACGGAGCCATGGATGTAGATGCCACGCCGGCAAACAACGACGAGATCCCCGAATGTCGAGTTATCCTAAGTGTACGTCTTCTCTTTCTCTTACCACCCCAACTTGATCACTCACATCCCACCTACGCACACAGATCGATGTGCAAATAGCGAACCACCACCTCATGGATCACATCGAGTGGGACCTGCTCTCGCCCCTCACCCCAGAGGCCTTCTCCGAAAAGCTCTGCTCGGAGCTCGGGCTTACGGGCGAAGCCATCCCCCTCGTCGCGCACGCCATCCACGAGGAGCTCATGAAGCACAAAAAGGACGCGATCGAGTGGGGCGTGCTCGGCGGGGACGCGCACCGCGATGCGACGGAGGAGAACGCGCGCGACCGGACCGGGCTAGTGAAGGACAAGACGGGCCTAGGGCTCGGGTGGGGGCGCGCGCCGAAGGATGGGAGGGGGCCGAAGACACTCAGGAGCGTGTGGAGGGACTGGGCGGAGGCAGAGGAGTTCAGGACGAAGTTCGAGGTGCTGACGGCGGAGGAGGTCGAGCGGAGGGAGATCGAGAGGGAGCGGGCGAGCCGGTGTGTATTTCCTTTTCATTACCTTTACTGCTATTTGGAATTATGCAACTCATGCTCCTTGTTACTTTTCACAGGCGTTTGCGGAGAGAAACATCCAAGTTCCAGAGTTCTACACGAACCAGGCGGCGTTAGATACATACACAATATTATTATCTATCTGTCCCCTCATCTTGGAAGCCGGGTGGTAGTATTGTTATTATAGCCCCAGCTGCATATTATCAGCTTGATTCAGGAAGACAACGGTGAACTTTGGGTGCTCATGACTGACTCGGTGTGCAAGTGCAAATCAGACTTATCAGACCATCAAGACTTGCTACCGGCAATCCATTCGAGATGGAGAGGCATTGCAACTTCTGATAGAACGCATTGCCTCACAAATGGATGCCCGGTCCTCTTCTTCGTTGCGTCGCAGTATGGCGATTCCGAATTTCCAAGGGGATAGGCAGGTCCCTGTAACCCTGGTCAACGGGTTACAGTGGTAACTTCCGGGAGTAGGCTTCTCCAGTGATTTCCCCGACGTCTCCGCCTTCTTCCCCGCTCTCCTTTTAGGCTCAAGAACGGCTAATCGCAACCGCTCACGGAAAGTGGGTGCTGCACCTGCACAGGAGTGCTTCACCCCAGCTGCCAGTTGGCATATTCTCGGACTTGCCAGGTACGTGCCGGTGCTTCTGAGTACCTTGTTACGATACTTCCCCCACAGGGCCGTTCATACGTGTCGCGTCGTGCTACTATCGCGTTAGCGCACCCGGCTCTCTGCATGCTTCTACGCCCACCCCCATTATCTGGAACACGTCTAGACTCTGCGGCGGGCGGGCGAAGGGCGCTCATGAGAATTACTTTACGCACCATCATCATCATTATGCAGCGTTCAGCTGCCTTCTTTCTCATCATCTTTTCGTGAATATTACTGCATTAGCCACAACCCTTCGTTTTCTTGCAGGTGTTTTACTACTGGGTTTGTGCCCAACTGGGTGAATCCTAGACAACCCACAAAGGCAAGGAGTCTGGAATGGACGCTGGCGGGTGGTAAGCATCATTCCAGCATGAACTTAAAGGGGGCCTATGTTATCGCACAGTGCAGCACGTTTCGAGTGTGCTCGGTCATTTGATTTCTAGGGCGTTCTCCCCCTTTACTGTTGATAGCTACACGGTGGAATAGGAGGCCGCTTGCCTTGTAGATCACAGATTGGCGCTAACGAGACGAAATGAACGCGCTAACTATAGTTCATGATGCGAGTGGCTGCATTTTGGGGGAATGAAGGCATCTGTATATACATATATACGATGCCGCGACGGTGTTTCATGCCGTTAGCTCCTTGCCCGCGGCGAAGGCGTACATGATAGCTCGATCGCATATGTACATATAGACAAGATCGCCGAAGCCCGCGGCGTGCGTCGCGTAATTATATGCTCGGAGCAGCAACTTTGCGAGCTCCTGAGGCAAGGCACGTCACGTTCGTGGACATACAACATGGATAGAAGGGGGAAGAGGAGATAGGCTACAATTGGATGGACGACCGTACGTACGGGTGCCATAATGCACACTACTACCAGGAACAGTGGGGAAATGGGGAAAATTAGGGCTGCAGTATCCGAGATTAACCTATATACCAACGATGCCTCTATGTGTAAGCACTAGCACTAGTGGATGATGGGACAGATGAAAAAAGAAAAGGAGAGATGATGGATAGATGGTAGTAATGGAGGAGTAGGGATTCTATGAGTCTATGTATCGTAATGTAGCAGAGTAGAACAGCGAGCGCACATAGGCGCAGATAGATGGACGGTCATAATCATGAATGCACACGCATGAGAGGAGGGGAGGTAGTAACAGAGACTGGAAAGAGAAGAGAGAGAGATAATAAGTAAGCAGGAAAAACTTCTAAGCAGGCATTGTACGCATGCGATGTATGTAATGGATAAGAAAGCAACGAACGAGCGAAGGAACAAAGCAGGTAGTGTCCTGGTCACCGCACAAAGTCGATAGACATTCTAGAGTCCGAAACGGTCGTAGTAGCACTAGCAGCGGGGATCGTCGTCGTCGTTGTTGCAGTCGCAGTCGCAGTGGTTCCCAGCGCAGCAGACAGCACCGGGGCTCTCGCCGCCGCCTCAAACTCGCTAAAATGCGGCAGCTCAACCTTCTCCGGAGTCCCTACCACCACCACATCCTTCTTCGCATCCCCGTCCTCTCCCGCCACCAGCAAATCCACATCCGCATCCATGCTCTCCCCAACCTTCTTCTCCGGGGTCGGCGAAAGTACCTTCAGCGGCGGGAGCGTAATGGGCGGCGAGCCCGAGCGTGAGCCAGGCATCGACATCGCCGCCGCCGCCGCCGCCCCGCCGAACGCCCCATGGTGGTGCGAGAGGGAGTGGGGGTGCGCGTGGAACGGCGTCCCCGTGCCCGAGTGCTGCGCGGACGCGGAGGAGAAGGAGGGCCAGGACGGGTTGCGCGGCGGCGAGCGCGAGCTCCCCGGGTGGTGGTGCGCGGCGTGGTGGATGGGCGTCATCCCGAAGGCCATGCGCACGGAGTGGGCGATGTGGTGGTGGTGCCCCGTGTTGCTTGTGCTGTCGCGCTCCCTTTCCCGTTCGCGCTGTTGTGGGGAGGAAGAGGAGGAGCCCCAGTGCAGGGGGGATGGAGCGCGGGAGCTGGCGGCGCTGAGCGTCTCGCTGCCGTGGTGCGGCGGAAGGCCGAGGGGCGTGTGGTGCGAGAGGCTCGCGGGGCTGCTGCCGTTACTGCTCGGGCCGCTCGAGAGCTGCGGGGTCGGGAGCTGCTGGAGACCGCGTTCACTGGCATAGTGCGGCTGGGGGAACAGCGGGGGTGCATGTGCCCCGGGGCCGCGCTGCTGCTGCTGCTGCTGCTGCTGCTGCTTCGCCATCGAGCGGTGCAGGAAGGAGTTGGCCGAGGACGGCGGGCTGCCATAGTTGCTCGGCGCCCGTTGGGGGTACGCCTCGTCCGAGGACACAATGTCGATGTCCCTATCGCTGCGGTGGTCGACGGCCATGCCTGGGGGCGGGAGGAGCACGGGGGACGGCGCGCGGGACGGGTTCGTCGAGTGGATGTTGAGCGTGCGCAACGGGCCGAGGAAGGGGCTCGTACTCGGCGTGAACGCGAACTCGGCGGTCGTAGTGCGCACGGCGGAGGAAGAGTAGTGCGGCGGGGAGTGGCCGGGCATGTGGAATATCCGCTGGGGGGACGTGGAGAGGACATGCAGGGGGGGCGACTCGGAGTCGGAGCTGATGGGCGAGGGCGAGTCCTCGTGCCGCCGCTGGTGGTGGTGTGCGGGGTGGTGGTAGGGGTGACTGACGATGCCATGGTGGTGGTACGAGTGGCCCTTCATGGTGTCGACGAGGTGGCCCGACGAGCGAGACTGCACGAGGCCGGGTTCAGGGTATGCACAGCCCGCAGCGGGCGTCATGTGCCAAGCGGGCCCACTGAGTCGCCTCTTCGATTTGGTCTTCTTCAGGTCCTCCGGGTCGACCGGAGACGACGAGGCAGCAGAAGGGCCCTGCCAGTCGCGCTCGTTAGAGATGCCAAAGTATCCGCGATCATCTGAGCCTGGGCCCGCGAGGGAAAGGTTTGCCCTAATGATAGGACTAGTGGTGGCACTCTTGCTGATTCCGCGGCCCTTGCGCAGCTGGGAATGGGCGTTGGCATCCATACTGTGGGTCTGGATATGGCGTGTGTGTGACTCGGCCCGGCGGAGGGCCTCAGCGTGGCGGGCCTCGTACTCTGCACGGCGTAGAGCCTCCTGGCGTTCGAGCTCGTAGAGCTCCTCCATGGCGACGCTGGAGAGGGTGGTGAAGGGGGACGGGAGGGGCTGGGAGCTGGGGACGGGGTGTGGGTGGCTGCGGCGCGAGTGGGGCAGGTCGCAGGAGTCCACTACGGTGGGTCGTGCGTAGGATTCGCCCTAGGGAAAGGGTTAGATAGAGGGTTCCGCCGAAGAGGAACCGAGGGCACGCACCTCGTCGTCACTGTTTGCCCTGCTGCGAGCCTTTTTCTTTATGCGTGCGGGGACATCGAGGGCATACGACTGGCCCTGGGGGAACTCGTGGAGGTGGTCGTGGTCATGCCTTGGCTTTTGGTGGGCCTTCTTGGAGGCAGCGCTGGAGCTGGCGGCGGCGGCGGCGGAGGGGGCATGGTCGTTGTTGTGGATGCGGGAGTGGCGGGTGAGCTCGTCGGAGCGAGAGAAGCGCTTCTCGCAGGAGGGGAAGGTGCAGACGAAGGGTTTCTCGCCGGTGTGGGTGCGGATATGGCGTGTCTGAGACGGTGAGCAGATGGCGAGGTGTCAGAGGAGATGGCATACCTGGTGCTCAAGACGACTGAAAGCCCTGCCGCAGAGGGGGTAGGGACACTTGTAGGGACGGGGGACGACCTTGTCGTGGTGGTCGTGCATGGGACTGACCATGTCAAAGGCAAAGGCTAGAGACAGCATTGGTGAGCTCTGAGCGGAGGAGGGGTATTTAAAAAGAAAAGACCTGCCGAGTCGGAGCCCTGCGGGGAAGGGGGGGAGGAGAGAAAGAGGAAGGGATGAAAGAGGAAGGAGGAGAAGAAGAGAGAGAGAAGATTCAGCAAAGATTCGGGTGATAGTGTTGATCCAGTTCTGAGTTGATCCAGTTCTGAGTTGATCCCTTGACTTCGTTGTCGACGCCTGATCGTCGCGCGCAACGTGGGTGACTCGTGGGAATGTGGGGAACCGCCACCGAGCCAAGACTGGCAGTCCGCTTCCCCCACATCCCCTTACGTAGCCGATCCTTATCATATCGATCCATGGCCCCATCGTCCGGCCTCGGCCCGCGCCCCTCCACCCCAAATCAGCTCAGCACCTACCCCGCACCACCCACGTGCACGTGAAAAAAAATTATCATCGCCCTCGGTGCGCACCTCGACGTGCGTCGACTCTCCAAACAGTTGATATTAGCTTATCTCCGGGGATACCATCCAGCATGGCACCACCGCACAGGTACCTGCCCCGCACACGCCATTTATCCTATTTTTTTCGCCTTCTTTTTTCATCGGTTTTTTTTTTTTTTTCATACCATTCACCCGACCCGACGATGCGCGCGGCGGCACCCGATCCCCCACGCACGACGCATGCTCTTCCGGAGGGAAGAATCCCTGCCCTGCCCGCCGCCGAGGCACATCCTTCTCGCAGCCCGTGATAATTTATCCGAGCCACCCTCTGCTGCCCCTTCGAACTCGCACCCACCCGCTCTAAGCACACCCCCCGCTCCCACCGTCGATGGCCACCCCAGACCCAGGGCATGGCGCGTCCACACCTTCCTC
>JASFDH010000564.1:0-22006 GCA_036937195.1 Nidularia pulvinata
GAGCGACGGTCGTTAATGCGTTGGAAGTGATATATCCCAAAATGTTTCGATCTTTTCGCATAGACAATGTTTCTGCAGGTACGCAAGTTGCAAGAGATAGCCCGATGAGAAGTATATAGTTATTGGATTTGAAGTGCATTTCGGATGAGGCGTAATAGGGGTTGGGAGAGTGCTAAAAATGCTCACCTGTTTGGAGGCTATTTATTATAAAGGTCTCCATGGTTGTGTACCCTAGCATGATGTCGACTGGCTGTGTATATGGATATTGGCTGCGCATCCATGCCCACTGAAGTGAGTTTAGTGTCATGACCATTATTCCAAAGCTTGGCCACGGGCCCACGGCCCATACGGCGCCCGTTTCATAAGGCTATTCACTGCATATGCATTATACGCGGAACTTTGGATGGTTGCATCGCTGTCGTTTCTACTATCGACAAATGTCAAGTCCTGGTGTTGAATGTGTCATCAGCATTGTCAAACATCACGCCCCGACGGTCCAACCGGCGCCCGATTACGCGACGCTTCATCCAATGGCTTGTAAACTGTAGAACCAATGACTAAACGGTTTATTGGAACCAAGTATGTTCAGCTACTATTGTTCATGAATATTTCACTTTACGGCCATAGTCATTTAAAACCTTACCCGGCGAAACGGGTAATTTGCAGATGG
The DNA here is from genome assembly GCA_036937195.1 of Nidularia pulvinata. Taxonomy (NCBI): domain Eukaryota; kingdom Fungi; phylum Basidiomycota; class Agaricomycetes; order Agaricales; family Nidulariaceae; genus Nidularia; species Nidularia pulvinata. The sequence goes on from JASFDH010000564.1 coordinate 671, forward strand.
CTAGCATCAGATAAACATATAAATCACAGCTAACATTCGGCATAATACTTCAGCGATATTAATCTTCGTAAAATATCTATTTCCAATCCTATCCGAAGCTTTGAAAATGTATATATGTACGTCGACGGCTGGTTAGGTTGATCAAAAAGACCTTAAATCTAGATACTACTATGTCCAACAAGACGAAACCAGATGGCGGCAGTGTTTGTACAGTGGGGTAGACAATAGCTACGGTATCTTCATTACGACTGCGCATGTATAGTGGGCTCATTTGGCATTAAAGGTAGTGAGCAGGTTTATTTCTACCCCTGAGAGTAACTTAGGCAGGAAAGCGAAAGACTAAAAAGTATACAACAAAGTCTCGATCAGCTAGGACCATATAAAGCAATCTATTTTCAATTTGGTCATGTTTCCATTCGGACCGATGACTGCGCACGATACGTATCGTCGATCTTATATTTCGAAGTTGATGGATGCGCTCTGACTCGCTACTAAAATTCACAAGTTCATCTCTGCTTTAACGAAAAATGCTCTATAAGGACTCAACAAAATTCTGGTTCAGTGTCAATCACCCAAAGCAGAATACACCAACTACTTTATGGCGAGTATTTTTGAAAAACCTGTTATACACCTCCGAGCCACACATGAGGCTTATGACCCTTCCCTTTTTCTTTACGTTTACCACGACTCCTTGATTCCCAGGGTAGGGTAGAAGCACTGGCAAGGCATAGATTTCGGCGTGACTCACTGTAACCTTGATATCACACCCACAGCGACAGTCGGACGTCGAAGAGCAGAAAGTGTGCTGTAGAAGCATTTCCCCCGTCAACCACAGTAGGTGAGCAATGTGGGAAGTTGGAATGGCTTTTTTAACGTCCATGCACAGATCTACACATGTTGGAAACGGAGAATAAACCCTCAAGCAGATTACTGCTTGACAGGTCGATTCCGTCATCTCCTATTCCCCATCTTCTTGGAACACAACAGATTCCATCTTTATCAGAAGTTATCTCGGTGCGAAAGGCGATCTCTCAAGCACAGCATAAGATCTTCTCCATCGATGAGGAGATCTCCCGGCTTGAACATCAGCGCCATGCTTTGCAGGAATTCTGCGATGAACACGCTCCTTTTCTATGCCCTCCTAAGGTCCCCGTTCTCTTGCCAGAGCTATGGATCACTATTTTTTTGCTTTATCAAGGCACGCGTGAAATAACTTTTGGGGCGCCCCTCGACCAGCGCGATAGCTTTACGCGCATGCAAGGGCCGTTGCTCTTAGCACAGGTTTGCAGCAGTTGGAGGTCCGTTGTTCTTACAGCACCCGAATTGTGGACATCTATCGCTCTAAATACGTCGAATCGGGATTGGAAAGGAAGAACCTACCTCCTCAATCTTTGGCTGATGCGATCTGGAACATTGCCTTTAACTGTCGAGATTATTAACCCTCTTCCACGCACACTGGCCTTTTTGGACGCTACCACCTGTCGACTCGTGAGCGAGTGTCATCGGTGGGGATCTCTCCATCTCATGACACCTTCTCCCACCAGCTGGCCATTGTTCTCATCTATCAGGGGCAATCTTCCTCTTTTGCGCAGTTGTGTTTTGAGCTGGTTTGCTCGTGGAGAACAGCTTCCTTCTGACGTAAAAGCCGACCTTTTCGAAGTTGCACCATCTCTGTATGCTATCCGCATGGATAACGGGGAACTATTTTCCGTTATGAAAGTTCCTTTTTATCAGCTCACTTCAGTCGATCTTCTAAACGAGCCATATGGCAGCGTAGGGATTTCGATGAATGCCTGTCTACAGGTTCTCATTCAATGCCCTAATACTGTCGTCTGCAGTTTATACTGCGGGTTCTTAGACCCATCAGCTGGACCTCCACCCCGGGTTATCCATAATTGCTTGCAAACGCTTACCGTTTCAGGCGTAAGTCCTGATGGTGGGCAATTAGGTACATTTTTTGGTAGCCTGATTTGCCGGTCTCTTCGTACATTGACAATCAAGTCACCATGGATGGGTGCAAGCCAGTGGGACCACGAGGCATTCGCGTCCTTTCTGAAGCATACGACCTCTCTTCAAGGGCTGAATCTTATTTTGAAGGAGCTCTCTGCCGAAAATACGATTGAATATCTTCAGTTAGTGCCTGATCTGAAGCGCCTCCATATGCGACTGGGAGCATATACAGCTTCGCAGCTGGTACAGCAACTAGTTACTCATGGCGAGATTTGGCCCAAAGGCATATCCGATCTATACCACGTCACCATCCATAACAGCTTATTCGATATTCTGAGCGCCTTCGTAATTGGCTGTTCTTCGTATTTTCCTCATGACGACCTCATTCGGGCATCGCGACTGAAAAGACCGGATACAATAGGATTCTAAAGCAGGATTTTTGTATTAGTAGGGACGGATTTGGTCTACTTCTGGTGAATTAATGATCAATAGCACATTATTAGTATTTTTCTAAAGTTGATGGAATTTTAAGCTTCGAAAAAATCGGCGACGAGTCAGGAATCGGCTTATTATCACGTGAGATAGTATGGAGATATTTTATGATGAATATATTATATTCAGTTAAATTTCTGGGAAGAATTTCATGCATTAAATTAGCTCAATTCTCGATTTTAGCTGCGAACTTGAACTTCGTAACCAATAAGCTTGCAGCCCGGACGTATTTGGCGCAGAGTGCTGTGCCAAATATGTATCATCGCCACCATGTTGCCATCCAATTGAAGCGCCTTCCACTAGCATTCAAGCATTCATCTTCGCCACTGGCACCTGACTTCCGAATCCTTGTTGAACCACATTAATCACTGGTATGCAAGTATTTTGCAGGGGGGGAAGTGAAGAGGGAATGCATAAAAGGTAGACTAAATTTAGATGACAGAGAAATTGGAGGTGAATGATACATTTATTCACAAAAACATGGGAGAGTGGTAAATTCTTTCAGAAATTTAAGCAAAATGATGCATTTCTTCAGTATTCTTTCATTATAGGAAATATATCTATATTTTTCTAGCTTTCATGCATTCTCTTTTGATCCTCCCATCAGTAATACAATCAGGTGCTAGCAGTCACAGCCATGATTTCTTCTGACATTCTTCTGACATTCTGCACATTTCCATTCCTCACTAATCTTCAAACTATTGTTCAAATCATTTGGCACTCACTATACAATACCATTTTTATGTATGCTTCTACTCTGATAGGTTTCTGCTTCCACTTCTGCTACTTTTATTATGTGTCAAGGACTTTTATTATTCCTCATATCCATAGTTCTGCTACTTCTGTTTTCATCATTACAATTAGCAATACTTGTATTTAAGTAGCTCATTTCTGTACTCTGGTCTCTAATCTGAATATTGACTAAGATTCTATCTAGTCTTCCAACTAAGTTCTGAGTCACTTTCATATTCCAACTTTCTGACTTCCTTCTAACCCTCCTTCTAGTCACCTTATGTTGACTAGTCTTCCTTGCTCTTGATACTAGGCTCAGTCTCTAGTTGTCAATCCCTCCAAGTAGTTGGAGATGACTTTCTGACCTTGTGATACTTTCTTCCAACATATGGACCACATTTTCTGATGTAATACTATCATAGCCTACAACCTCTAGTTTTTATTTATTTTCAGGAACAAGACTTGACACTAGTAGTGTTTCTCAACTTTCAATATTCAACAACAAACTCTGCCTGATGTCATAGATCTTCTTTTCCAAGTCATTGCTAGATATAATTTAGCACTGACCACCCAGGAGTTAATTGTGCCATACCTCCTTCAGGTTACTGCAAATTAAATTGATTCCATTGATTTATTTAACTTACATTATTAGAATAATGTTAAGAAATTGTTTCTAGTTGAGTCAGAGATGTTTTAGGCAGATAGTAACTTGGTAAGAACAAGAAAAATGAACCAGAGACTCTGGAGTTTCTCCAGAAAATGCTCTAGTGCTAATATGAGAAGAGGGGCTTAAGTAGATGATGGCTTCAGCTTATGTGCTGTGCCCCCCTTTGTTCCTAACATCCAATTTACGGATGACATCAGCAGAAGTATTCAAAGACAAGGTTGAGGACAGTCAACTCAACTTTCTGACCAGAGATTGGTCAGGAGAGTCTCCAGAGACTGGAGATTGAGTTATAGTCAAATAACAACAATGAGGAGAGGAGAGGAATAAAAAGTGGAGAGTTGTTGAGAATATCATTGGTAGCACCTTAGCCAATGTGGGATGAGAGGCTGATGGAATAAATTGATAAACTGAAGAACTAGAGTACAAGTGGGCACTTAAATACTAAAGAATGTAACTATCCAGAGTAATACCAAGAATGTATTATGGCATAATGAGACATTGCCCTGTCATGAATTTGCCTTTTCTTTTTGGTGATTATCATTATCTTATCCTGGGATCTTATCACAGGAGCATCTAATCATTAGGATAACACATGGATACTGCAGACATCATGAGGTAACTGTGCCTATGAGGACAACACAAGGCTTCCTTCTTTCTATAACCTTGCATGCATAGGCCATGAGTAGTACATCCATATAACATGTGTAGGGTAGTATTTAGGTACATCATTTGTACTCAGAACCCAGTCTTGAGCTGGTTATTTCTCTACTAGCAATACAAGTGCTCATCCCTATCTCCCTGCTTCCCTTCTTACCTGAATAATTCAACAACCTTGACACTGCACTATAGGGTGTATTGTTGTATGTCTGACACCTCTGCTAAAACTACTTGCAAAATGCAGTTATCAAAGCTTTGTGGCTCTGACATGGCATAATGCTACCACAGCAATATCAAGGATTGTTCACCCCTATAATAAGACAACTATGATAGAAATTCCTACTTGCTGTATATAAGTTCTTAGTTACTTCTTTTACTTTTTCTAGCTTTCTGTAGTTTTTTTTGACTTTTCCTTTCCTTTGAGACACCCAATAAGCAGCTATCTTTTTCAGAATAGAAGCCTGGCTTTTTTGACATGTTAATTTAATGCCTTTCCAGCTTTTTTCACTTACACAATCCCAAAAAAGCTATTTGTGAGACTACCAGTGAACAACTTCTAAACTTGGAAATATTCTAATTTCAAACCAGAAAGAAGATAGAAAGACCTAAAGAATATGAATGGAGAGAAAGGTAATTAGGCATGCCTGTTATAGCTTATTTTGGATGATGAGAACACGGAATAGCAACAAGAATTGAGATCAAATTCAGGCGAAATATTGAATATGCATGCTGCTCAAACAATGTCAAACATTATATGCTTGCATGCTATGGCACGCCGATTTCTTGTTGCCCGTATGGTGACTATTGTTAGCGGACGTACACGGAGGTACCGGAACTCCACACACTGCAACTCTCGCATAACCTCCGTCACGGTTCGCGGCATCTCACCAAATACCGACATTCTCATCCACGTTCGACTTGCACCATATGTCCGTCTATCTGAGCTAAATAAAGCGCTGATAAGCAGTTTCAAGGCGCCAGATCCTTGCTGAAAACGACAATGAAGCCATTTCCTGCTGCTTTCATGCAGCTGAGAGCAGTGAAGTCGCGGACTTCCATTCTGCTCTTCGCAGTTGTGTTGCTTGCTGCTGCTCAGAGCTTGATTCTACTCTTCCCAGAATATCCGTTTAACACCCCACAAGCACGTACAGTCGCTTACTACGAGGAGCTGTCTGCACGATGCAAGAACCTGCGCACGCCAGCAGGCCCACCAGCTACATTCAATCCATCTTCACGAATCGCGACAGGCTCTGATCGGTATGTCGATCACACGCCTGCAGTCGTGCTCGAGAATGCGAGCATCTGGACTGGCAGGCAGAACGGTACTGAAGTATTGCATGGGAGCGTTCTGCTCGACAAAGGGGTGATCGTGGCTGTTGGGCGCATATCCCCGGTGCTAATGCAAGAAGTACAGTCGAAGGGCGAGTTCAAGGTCGTGGATGTGGGAGGAAGATGGGTCACACCGGGGTTGGTGGATTTACATTCGCATATTGGGGTCTCTAGTGCACCGGGTCTGCGCGGTGCGCCAGTTTCTGCCCTCGACACGTATTGCCAAAACTGAAACGTTATTTATGATCTATCTAGGTGCCTCTGACGGAAATTCTCGTAACGCACCCATCCTTCCATGGCTGAGAAGCATCGACGGCCTAAACACGCATGACATGGCCTATGAGCTAGCGATGGCTGGTGGGGTAACCACTGCACAAATTCTCCCAGGAAGCGCAGATAATATCGGTGAGCTTTTGCACTATTTTCATGGATGCGTTCATGCTCTAACTTTGTAAGTTGAAGGTGGTCAAGCTTTCATCATCAAACTGCGACCTACCGCCGAACGTTCAGCCACGTCCAAAGTTTTGGAGCCTCCAAATGGTCTTTTCGTTACTCCAAACGGCACTGATTACATTCATTGGAGACATATGAAGTACGTTTCGCTTAATCCAACCCTTTTCCTCGCTTCTAACTGAATTTTTCACCCAGACATGCGTGTGGTATGTTGCTTCCCCTGCAACGCTTATTACTTCTCACTGTATACATTCACTTATAATAGGCGAGAACCCTAACCGTCTGTACGGACAAACCCGCATGGACATGGCATGGAACTTCCGGAACGCCTATAACGAAGCTAGGAAGATTAAAGACGCCCAAGACGCCTTTTGTAATAAGGTTGAGGAGGGTGAATGGAAAGCCCTTAAAGGGGAGGCCTTTCCCGAGGATCTACAATGGGAATCACTAGTAGATGTTTTGAGAGGTAGGGTTAAAGTATAATAATCTCCTATTCTCAGAGGAAGAGATGCTGACAACGCGAACCTGCAGCTGTCGATTCATTGTTATGAGGTCAGCAGTTAGTATGTGCGCTTGTGCTTTAACATTGTACTCCTACGGCGTTTCCTCTTAGGCGGTTGATCTTGACGTTATAGTCCGGGTGAGCGACTGGCGCCGCTTACATAGAGTAACACATAATTAATTATGTGCCATAGCTGTCCAACGAGTTCAAGTTTCCAGTCGCATCTTTCCATCACGCTGGAGAGACGTATCTCGTTCCAGATCTATTGAAGAAGATCTGGGTACGTCTTCACCTTTCCTCACGCCTTGCTAAACTTTCTTATTCGATTTCTTCCCAACAGGGTGGGGCGCCTTCCATTGCTCTTTTTGCCAGCAACTTCAAGTAAGTCTCTCGCACTATTGTCAGAGAAAACTAATCACTATGCTATCAGGAAGAAGCGGGAAGCCTATCGCGGTTCTGAATTCGCACCGCGCATTCTGGCTGATAATAATATCTCTGTGGTAATGAAGGTGCTCGTCTATCATACGTTTGCCATCTGCTGCATATTGATATGATCTTTCTGAATATACAGTCTGACCACCCCGTGCTGAACAGCCGCTATTTACTCTTTGAGGCTCAGCAAGCGCACTATTACGGTCTAAATCCTGCGCTAGCGCTGGCGTCTGTTACAACAACACCGGCACGGGCTGCAGGGATAGGTCATAGAGTTGGCATGATCTCTGAAGGTCTGTCAATACCGAGTACTATGTCTTGATATGTATTCTTATCATGATTTTGTTCCATATACATAGGATACGATGCAGGTAATACTTCTATGATATTATTCAGCCTGACGTTCTCATGCTTCTCCCCTTTATATCATAGATGTCGTCATCTGGGACTCCCATCCCCTTGCTCTGGGTGCAACTCCGATGCAAGTGTATATCGATGGCATCCCTCAGCTCAAGGATCCGCAAGTCCTCTTGAAGTCGCGTCAGTTGCAGCAGCCCCCGAAGACACCTAATTGGGATAAGGAAGCGAAGGAAGCTGTTGATTACGATGGTGTACCTCCTTTAAGGCCATTGAAGAAGATTGTATATGGTGCGGGTGCTATAAAACTCACTGGTGTCAAAAGTATGCGTACCAGACTTCCTTCGGGGGATATCGAAACTATCCTTGACGATGAAGAAAATGAGGCCATTGTTATTGTTCAGGATGGGAAGATCGAGTGCGTCGAACGTGGCGAGCACCCATGTGCTAGTTTTAAAGGGGACATTCAGACCGTTATGGATTTACAAGGAGGCTCATTGGCTCCTGCTCTGATGACTTACGGCTCTCCTCTTGGTTTAGTGGAGATCCGTCTGGAGCCTTCGACGAACGATGGGCTGGTAATCGATCCGCTTACTGATGGTGAGATTCCTGCCATTGTGGGCAATGAGACTATCATCCGAGCTGTGGATGGATTACAGTTCGAGAGTCGGAACGCGCTGTGGGTCATTTCCTCAATACCTATCGAAATTATGCTTTCTCACGGAATCGTCCTCTAGCCTTGCATACCGTAATGGTGTGACACATGCCATTACGGCTCCCAGCAGTTCTGGCTTCCTTCAAGGGTTATCCACGTTCTTCAGAGTGAGCGCCTCCAATGCCATGGAAAAAGGTTCTATATTCCAATGGGAGGCAGCTTTGCATATTCGAATCAGCCCCAGCCTGCCAGTCAGCGTAAGCACACAGATCGCTGTGCTTCGATCACTGTTGTTCCACAGCACTTCGCATGTATGGGAACGAGTCCGTGCGGTGAGTATATCATCTAGGGTCGGGAATCGTGCTAATGTCGCTGTTAGAATATCCTACCACTTGTGATAACCGTTGACAGCGCGGATATTATGGCAACGCTCTTAGCCCTGAAACGCGAATACTACGACACTTCCGGACATGTCTTCCAAATGACCTTTGCAGGCGCTGCGGAGTCCCATCTTCTAGCAAATGACATCGCTAAAGAACGTGTAAGCGTGATATTAACGTCGTCTAGACCATATCCGACTCTTTGGGAGAGCCGAAGAATGTAAGTTTTATCTCGTCAATTCGAATCAGAGTCTGCTGTTCTTACTTCGCGCCGTCATTCAGTCTTCCTGGCCCTCCTGTGTCTCGTGAAAGCACTCTCATGGCGCTTCTAGCGAAAGGTGTTCATGTCGGTATTGGAGTCGTGGACGAATCCGCTGCGCGCAACACACGATTTGAAATAGCATGGGTAAGATAAGCCTAAATTCGCGTTTGAAGTATTCTATTAATTACAGCATCCATAGGCTATGCTGGAGTCCAATGGAACTATCGACAAAGAACAAGCCATCTATCTCGCGACAAAAAACCTTCAAGATGCTCTTGGAATCAGAAGAAGACGAGTAGATGATTACGACCTCGTGATCTACTGGGGTGGGGATATCTTTGACTTTCACAGCAAAGCAGTTGGCATAATATCCAAGGAGCGTCGGTCCGTGGAGATATTCTGAGAGGTGTTCTTTTGGACTGGAGGCAGTTGAAGCTCATACTAGCCTAACATCGTTTATTGTGCGAGGGCGTCAACAAGGTCACGGCAGACATAATTCAATCTTACGAGGCTAACATACAATGCATCGAACGTATATGATGTTTACTACTATGGGTCCCGAATTATCTTTCTATTGTCCACTATCTTGCGTACTGTTGTCCATGTTAACCCAGAAATCACGCAATTGGGAATATATGTCGTTTCAAAGGCACCATAGCTCGATATCCCTCCTACTCCTAGTAGAAGGTTCCATGGATTACTTTAATCCGTCCTCGCTGAAGACATATTCCGGATAAACGGGTACCCACACCTTTTCCCCCGCCCTGTCCCGAATGTCACCATTGTCTTGTCTTATGGCCCACTCTGCTTGTGCAGTGCCCTCTTTCACAGCCTGCTCTGCCACTGCCACGCCAACTTCAAAGTTGACTCTAGGGGCATCAGCAAAATCGGGCAGTAGAGGAGCTCCGTTGTAGTCATCATCGTCGCTGCTGTTAGACGCTTTGAAGGCAGGAGAAAGAGCAGCGAGGCGCCGTGCCCCTGCAATGATCATGGTATCAGTCATTCGGCGAGACTGGGAAAGATTAGCCCCAAATCCAAGGCCAGGATATATAAGCGCGTTGTTACATTCTGCAATGCTGCAATCCAGGGAGCAGATATTAGCTCGACGTACGAGACGTGCGGATAACTGTAGCTCACATGAATTCCTTCTTCTTTCCATCGACCTTCATCTTAACACTATCAAATGGACTACCGGTCGCCACCAATGCCCTGCCCTGGGTCCATTTCATGAGATCCTCTGGGGTGGCCTCCACAAGCCGACTGGGATTAGAAAGTGGGAAGATGATCGGCCTCTCTCCATCCTGTAGCCCTTCCATCATCGCCATGATAATCTCTTCCGTAAACGCGCCAGCCGCCGTCGAGCACCCAATCAACACGGTGGGCTTTACACGTTTCACGACCTCGAGGAAAGGTATCTGGTGTTTCGAGCTGTTCTGTTCAGCTTCCGCACTGTTCTTCCACCACTCCTCTTCACTTCTGAAGAACTCCTCCCTCACACCCTGCTGTAAATCTTCCTCGGGCCCACGATAAAGCAGCCCCTCTTTATCAACCAACCAGAACTTCGTGTTCGCATCCTCTCTCTTTACACTACCAGACGATATAATCGCGTCTCTTAATTGGGCAGCGACGCCGACGCCGGCAGAGCCAGCACCTAGGATGACGTAGCGCTGGTCTGCGAGGGTAGCTTTGTGTTGCAGCGTGCTCGTAGGCGAAGAGCGGGTACGGGAAGCGACGCCAATGGCTGCCATTAAGCAGGCAAGAGTAACGGCGCCTGTGCCTTGGCTATTCGGGGCAAGGTCAAACAGAGAATACGAAAGATCGAGATCAATATCCTCACATATCATCGTTGAACACGGCATGCGTGTCTCGATACTTGGAGAGGAGACGGTGTGCGTTCGTCACTCCGAAATCCTCGAAGTGCAGCAAGCTGTGGGGGTGATATTTGCGGACGAGTTGGATGAACCTACGAAGCATGAGCAGTAAGTATTGATCTTTCGAGATCAGAAAGGGGTGCCTTACTTGTCGACGAATTTATCATAGTCATCTCCACGGACACGATTTTCACGCCAGCCCTGAAAGCACACATTGGCATTGGAAACATATACCAACGTTTAAAATCGACGCACCACGTATAATGGATCTTTAAGCAGCTCTTGATTGTTGGTTCCAACGTCTAACACAACGCTGACGGATTTTGAGGGATCCATGCCTCCGATAAGCCTATATTTAGCGAGCTGTTAGTATCACCATGACGCAAGATCCTGAATACCGCACGTGTAAATCGCTGATTTCGCGGTTGATATCTATCTTCTGGGTTAGAAAGCCAATGACATCACGATAGCAGAAGAACATACCCCAATACCCTGCGCGATAACTCGTTAATAACTTGCAACTGAAATGCAGGAACAGAAGCTTACCCCAACGCCCTGATCACCTATACCTAATATCGCTTCGGAATCAGTGCAGACAAAAAGATCGATTTCACGCCCGCGCGTTTGCTCGAGGAAATCTTGCTCCATCGTGTCTTGATCCGGAAATGTCAGATATAACCCTTCGCTTCTTCTGAAGAGATGCGAGTAGTCCATGATAGCTTCAGCCTAAACCATCATCTCAGCCAGAATTCAAGTTAATTACAGGAAGATACGTACCTCGGTAGGCGTATAAATAATCGGCACCAGCTCTTTCAAGTGCCTCGCCAGCAGCGCATAATAGAGTATCGTATTCTGCTCCTTCAGGCTCTGCAAAAACGAGTTCTTCCGTATTGGCGAGTTGCGCTGCTGCAACTGCCCGTATGCGCGTGCGCACTGCTCATCGAGGGTATTGACGCGCGAGGGTAGGCGGCCCGTGAGCGCGAAGGCCTTGCGCTCAGAGATGGGGAAAGCGGTGCCTTTGTTGAACTGCGGGTTGCTGAGTATGGCGCTGCCGCGCAGGGCAAGTTGGAGAGTGGGGATGGACGGCTTGTGGGCGTGGAGGAGATCCATCTTGGGGGATGGTGGAAGTGAAAGAGCGAAGTTGTTATCGCGAGATATCGCGGTGATGACGAGGCGCGGAACCAAGTCTGGACTCAGCGGACCGGGTGGCCGGGAAGAGATTAGGCGAGGGTTCAAAATAACTGCCGCTGCTTAATACTATCAAGCCTGGCAGTTTTCGAAGGACAATTATCCTAGAGACGCAACGTTAGACTTATACACTAGCAAACGGGAGATATGCGTCACCATCGCAATTATAAAGCCCAAGCATTGACTCGACGACACGTGCGTAATGGGGCAATAGGGCTGGCAAGATTTGAACGGGAATACATGCGTAGTGCAGGATTCAGATCACTGGAGATCGCCCGTGTTTTCAGTTGCAGGGCTTCGTTCGCGATCTCCCCGATTAGACTATACTTTGAGATAATTGCTCATCCTTATTGAAGACTTGCCAAACATCAAAGATGGACACCTGGTCGAGGGGTAGTACTGGCCAGTCGAGTATGACGCGGTATTGCGATACAGAAACCGAATTTGAGTCGAGGGATATGAGGCCGAGGCTCGTGACGAAGGCTAAATTTGGAGGATAATGCGGACCAAGGCGTAGATGATATCCGGTCCTATAGGAATCGAACAGATTGATTAGCAGCACATATCGGCGACAGCAGGAACGAACCTGGGCCCTTGAATTTCCTCCTACTAGCCCATACGTTGTAGAAGAGCCATACTCCACACTTCTGCTGAAGTGCGAAATCTCCATCGTGTAATAATCCTAACGCTTCGCCAATATCTCACTGTCAACAGCTACGAGGATTTTATAGGCAAGTATTGTAGTGTTAGATTGCTTGCTTTCCTAAGACCTCGGGCTGGTAAGGATATCACGTTGTTGAGACGAATGAATCGACTCCAGAGGATGAAAATCAAGCGTATGGTGTATCGGAAGAGATCCTGTCCTGGGCAACAGAGCGCAACCATAAGATTCCTGCAGTCTATCGAGAGATGTGTGGAGTGCGCACCTTCAGTTTTTGGGGGTTTGCATGCTCCATGAAAACATGTTGAAGAGCCTACTCATAGCCGCTAGTTTTTGCGCGTAAGTAGCAAAATAGATAGAAAAAGCATCGAATAAACTCCAATAAATCGTTGAGTGCTGAAATGCTGGTGTCGAACGGAGCATTCTTCCATTTGCAGTATTTCAGATTCAACCTAATATCCTTCAAGGAGATATTATTATTAGTTCAAGTTAAGCCATACATCGAGAGCGCAGTGTCCACAGTGGTGGTCCGAGTCAAAATAGTTGACCTTCGTGTGTAGCCGAAATCCAACGCTTTGATTTTGGAACACCGCTGCAATCGACTGATTAAACAACCACTACAACTTTCCCAGTTACCGTTTCTCCTTTTCACAGCTTTCAATAGCGGAACTCCTCTATGAAATACTGGCCACTCACTCTGCAAGAAATGGATACGGTCATGGGTCTTGTGTAAGAGTGGACATGAAGCATCATGGTCATGCGACGTGCGTCTGGCCTCCCAGGCTGCAGGCTTCTGCAGGCTTATTCAAGAAGGCGTACGAGATGGTTTGGAAGGCGTTTAATATCCGCTCTGTTAGTAACGAAGTCTGTGAAGTCTGGCTATTCTCGATGCTGTATCTCATCCGCAGGACAACGCCTCAGACTTTGCGTTGGGTCTAACTCAGGCTACGAGCGCCGAGTGGAGCCTGCGGTCTGCTGTCAAGACGCAAAGGTGAGAGTGCGACGCCAGCAGGAGTACTGATTCTTTTGACCTATCCAGATTTGCTGCTTGCTTTAACAGTGAGTGAAATGCTGACGGGGACTCTGGCACTTGCACGCTACTGGACCTAGATCCTCTCATGTGCAGTGGGCTCTTCTCCTTGGTACGTTCTTCGTTCTTTACCTTTCATTTCATTCCATTTTCTCTTCTATGTTATCCTCTTGAAGCTTCAACCTTTGATGCAATCTTTCTTGGAGATAGACGTACTTCAGCAGGAACGATCGGTTCCCAGCCTTCGTTCCTTGCTGCGGGGAAATATATATGACACACATCACACGTTGCCCTTATGAATGTTCCTGCTGCTAGCGTCTCCCCCGTCTATCAGCTTTGTATTCTATCGATTATGGATAGAATAACTCGACTCACCGTTAGAGTGTTTCTCCTACCGTGACGATGTGACGTGACATGTCACGCTTGTTCTGTGTTACGGGCTAGCCATCGTCCTCGATGTCGACGGTCCTCGTTATCATGCCATTTATTGTCCCTTAAAGTACGGGGTTATGCCCTAGAAGATACAAATTTAGCTTGTTTATGTTTGGAAAAGATTTCGGGTCGTGTACCGCCGCTGGATCCTCGACGCATTTGGCGTTGCTACTCGAGTGTCATCCCGCCCGATTTTTTGCAATAAGTCCTGGAGTTTTCAATCAGTTTACAGCATCTTATGGATACCGGATTTTTTTCTGTCCTGAAACTGGTTGGAGAGATGCAGAGTTGAGGTCCGCGTGCTCTGCGCGCGGCGATGAGAGCCTCATTGGGACGTGCTGCGCCGCATCCTGAACAAGGAGGTCGAGGAAACTCATCATATTCAGAGCGTTTTAAGGCATCCAGGAGAGGACGTTCAGGTTGTCTGTAATGCAAGCATGATATGGAAGCAAAATGCCGCGGTGGAAACCTCACCGTCTCTTGCGCTGCGCTCTCCTCGGGCTTCGTTTATCTGTGATGTGCGCAGCCTTCTTTACGCTCTCTGAAATGATACTTCGTTTCCCTTGTATGGATGGCCCTTGTTGGATGATATAGATTCTGGCCCACACAATGTTGATTGGCCTGAGGGGTATTGGTCGTGTATCTTGCCCGCTATGGACGCCATCCATTCTCGGGGTAAGGTCGCAACATAGAGCAATGCTATTCAGACACGCTGCCTGGCGCAGGGGCTGGAGTCTCAACTGACGGTGTTGCCCAATTGACGCTGTTCTTGACTACTGTGCCATTACTTGCCTTCGAGCAGCACGTGGATAGCGTTCGCTATCATGTCCTCTTTCTGTCTCTCAGACGTGCTTGATTCAGCCTCCCCAATTGTAGATGGTGATTCATGATTGAAGACTGAGCGATTGACTGCCGTACACCGATAGGCTTACTCCTGACAACCGATACGGCCTCAGGGCTTCTACAAACACTGCTTTGCTAATATGTACAGGTCCTTTTCGGTGCTGGGAAGCTTGAGCTTCTTTATGCAGAATGTGGCGGAAAGTGGAGGCGGCGGAAGTCATCGTTGGGCAGGTCCTATCTACTGGCCGTGTCAAGCCATTACCAGATCTGGCATCACCCTTCTCCCGCCCGCAGTGCTCGAGCCCATCTCCTGGTGCCGGCGCACCATCCACGCCAGCCGCATGGCAGCGGTGCGTCCGAGTCATCCTCGTCGAGCCATTTGCAAATTATCTCACGGCAGGAGGCGGCGGGGGGTTCTGGGCACGCTTACAAGGCCTCATCTCCAATTCCCAGCACCGAAACGGGAAGAATGCTACGCTCCTTCTGGGTATGATAAAGCGCCCCATCATGTGGGTGCGTCTTTGGACTTCCGCCTCGTGGCCCTTTTGCTTCGTGCAATATAAGTCAGTCGCGGGGACCTTAAAAATCCACTTTGACTCGGTCACCCTCTTTCTTTCTCACCCCCACCAGCACTCAAGCCCCAAACCCCACAACAGCCACACTCCTTCGCCTCATTTCTGCTGTCATCACCCTTCTCCCTCACTCTCCTCCCTGGGAGACAAATCTCTACGCTACTACAGCCTACCTATTCAATCTATCTCCAAAAATGCCTCTCTCTCTTCGTCAAAGAAGCCTCCCCTCATTTTCTTTAGCCCTCTCTCGTTTCTCTTCCAGGCGTGATCCTACCGATCTGCCAGATTACTACCGCACTACCCGCCGCGAAGATTATGGGCCTGAGTTCCGACGTCCGTCTGAAGCCCACCAATATACCACAGTGAGTAATATCACTCGCCTCTGTTACCAGTATAATGTCCTCGCCGGTTAATGCCCATCTCTTTGCTTTTAGAAAATCCTGGACATTCGTCCGCAAGAGAGCTATGAGTATAGCTGCAGCTTCCTACTCGTATGTTAGCGCTCCCTTCGTCCTTCAGCGTAGTGTTTATGCACGGTCTCTTGTAGCCGGACAACTTTGAGGACTTCGAAATAGAATCGTTGTTCGAAAACGACTATGCACCAGAAGAACTGACATTCTCTCACCATCAAAATGCATCGCCCAGGGCCAACAGAAAATTCCTTTCATTCTTTTGGGTACGTGCAAGGACATTGCTTTGGTTCACTTTGTTTTATTCTCACCCACCGTTACCCAGAAAATTTTCACTCGTCGCCAACGAAAGGTTCACCTCGTCACAAGCGCAGAGCGAGGAACCACGTTCGACTTGCTCAACTAATGGTTAACCTCCTCATCATCTTCAAAACGCATCTTGAAATAGCGAAAACCTTCATTCTTGACTATGTGCAGCTTCTTCTTTCCTGAACGATCTTCCATCCGTTTGCGGTATTGTCGCTTTGTTCATTGTACATATATAGTTTCCTTCGCATGATCACGCAAAATAGCATGTATTATAGAAATCGTAATGGCGTTACAGTTTGGTCTTGGAATGTTGGGAATCCGGGGAAGGTGGCAGGAAAGAGGGATCCACTGTGCAACATGGTATATATTGACGCGTCATTGCGCTTTTGGCTCCGACTCACGTCGCGGAGCCGAAGGCTGTGCTTGTGACATTCTACACATGATGTGATGAGTCACATTGCGCGATGATTACTGATGGGTTCGGTATCGGGCCGCTGCGGCCGAGCCTCCTTGCGTGAAGGACTTAGAATTAAGAATGACTAGTTGAGTGCTTACTTGCTACGGTGGCTCCAGGCCTTGTATTTTTTCTCCATTGAATTTTTTATAACTAATAGCTTGGATTTAATGCTGACGGCACTTGGTCAATAGATTAGATTGCTCCAATAAATTCCCCGCCGGTTGCGTCGATCTTCTAATTCTATGTGAAACACACGAAGAACGTACTTTCTTGATCTTGCGCCTCTTACCTAGACATTCCAGAAGCATAAACTTGCAGCCACAGTTTTTTCTCTCACTGCTCAACGATCCACCAGGGCCATCCAACTCCATTTTTGCGTAGAATCCACCAAATCCTCAAATACGATCGGACTCGAGTGATATGCAAAACTGCTCAAAGACGCAATCGAGACGTTAGATAAGAACCATTATACCATGGTTAGCGAGCAACAGAGGACTGAGAAAGGTCGGGGTAAATAGGACGAAGAAGTCATTAGAAAAATGGAGCAGGCATTAGCGGTGATGATCAGGATTCAGGAAATGGGATACGCACGCGAATGAGGGGGACGAAAGGGAAGTAGTAGGCGTGGAAAAGAGACTTAGCAACATTGAAAATACGTTATGGGGTTTGAAGGAGGAGTTGAAGAACGAGAAATTGGAGAAGGATATATTGGCGAGGAAACTAACTGACGAGCAAAAGGAGAGGAAAACGTTGGCGAAGGAGCTGGAACTGCTGCGATTGTAACATATGTAGTCCGTTTCTACAGGATACGGTATTGGTGGAAGCTAAAAAGCAAACGATGATTTACTTTAATTACCCAATATGTTTGTCAATCCAAATCCAAATCGCGGTCGTGAACTCCAAATCTTGGCCTTATGCGACCGAAGTCATGTGGAAGGTCATGTTCAGGTCGCTGATTTGTGTGCAGACAAATACGAACTGGTCATTATGACAATACTTGTGGAGAGAAAGGCTTCGACAGAGAGAGCATAGTAGTACTTACGGAAAGCAGTGTTGTTGATAAGATACAGGTATCGCTGCGGCACAACGAGCGAGCCAGATCCACTGTGCTCCTCTAAGGTCTATTCAAAACATTATCTTCGCGATGCGATATTCGTTTACGCCGGTCAAATTGATTGGATCCATCCATCGACCTCTTAAGTCTATGCAAGAATGAGAACATCTACTTCATGACGAATAAAAGTGAGATACATGTAAAAATGAGTGGCGCCATACCTATTACTTAGTTTCTGGACAAGTAGGAGTCTAGCTTCTTTGGACGCAGGAAGTGTGGCTTTATCCACAGGCCTATTAGTATATTAAGATCGATATTGTTCCACAGGTATCTGCCACATCGCTTAGAAAATGTTATTGGCCACTCGCCAGTGGCAGGTTACCATGATTAATAGGATAGAATTTTGAGTTTTAGCAAAGGCGGAGACTTACTGGGGCCGTGTACGGATCCTATAGTGAGATCTTTGGGACATAAGAAGCTGAAGTTGAGAGTAAATGCTCGCAGCGGATTCTTGCTATATTATTGTCATGTCGTGGTTTAAGTTTAAGTTGAACGTTGAAAATGGTCACACCGCTTGGACCCCACTATTTCACAGGAGAGGAAATCGAGGGGAAACATGTGGCAGCTAGGATCCTCCTCTCCACAGCGGTAAACGAAGGCAGGACATCCTCTCTGCCGTTTTACACCGACTGCTGCTGCTACTCTGGTCTGGTGTTCTGTTCCCTCTAAGATATCTGTGACGTAACAATAATGAGAAGCAAAACGAGGCCGGATAGCGAGTGGAGGTGTATGTTCATAGTAAGGGAAGCCAGGGACGAGGGCGTCAAGAAGGTGCCAGGGAGGTGCTAAAGGGTTTTTGCCATCCAGTGAGCGATGTCTTGCCTCTTGTTCATTTATTCAGGTTGGTTGTTCTAACTGCATGTGTTTGATTTGTCGATTAGGCACAAGTGCGGAAGAATCTAAGCGACATGCTGGCTACGGAGCAAACAAAATGACAGCAGACAGAGGCCAAGTCAAAGGTGATTGAGGTGACATTGAAGGAGGCGGAGGCAAAATTGAGGGTGTAGGAGAGAGTGCAGGAGGGAGTATAGGTAAGACCACAGCCGTTTTTACGAGCCATTTCGCTACTCGAAGGATACTTCGTTCTCCTCTAATTTATGTACGACTTTTTTTTACATAATTCTTTCGTACAACTGTATTATCTTCACTGCACTTTCGGAAGTCCTGAGCACGAACGAATAATAGTGCTGTCATTCCTGATAGCCAATCAATAGTTCCGGTTAACGACAGAATTCAACTTGCCCAAGCACCATGTTTTAACTTGAATGCTTCTGAAGTTGATGAGCGAGTATATCGTCGCGCGTCGCGTACAATGAATGTGCCGGTGGCGAGGTTAGAGAAATCCTGATGGATACTGCTGTTTTATTTAGTTAAGATGATCCAATCGGGCATTTGCACTGGCTTGTCGGTGAAATAGGGTCGGGACGCCGGGAGAGAGGTCGAGCGGGCTGAGCAGAAGTTGCGGTAGAGAACAGAGTGAAGGAGGTGCGCAAAGGAGGAACGAGAAACAGCCCGTGGAAAATCGAAGAAGCTCGAAGGGGAGGTGGGAGTGAAGGAGACAAGGATCCCGGAGCTGTAAATGAAGGGCTAGGAATGCAGCGCAGAGGAGCGAGTGGGCATAGTCGCTGGGTAGCACCAGTGGTGACACCGGTTTGCAAGGTTGTGCCGGACACTACAAGAAGCGAGACACCGGCGCGGGATGCGAATGGCACCAGACTGGCCTTGCACGACCAGTACGTTGGGCGGAAGTCGATATAGCTGTCAGTTACAAAGGGTTCTGGGGCCAGCCGCTCAACACACCACTCCATCCATGTGTCCGCCATCAGCAACGTCTTCACCCCGATCCGCGCTTTCAAACCATGGATCGAGTTTGAACATTGAACACCTACGGGCTGGATGACTTACTCCATAGGGGGGGAGTCGGCCAGGAATGGGGTGGAGGTGGAATGAAAGGAAGAGGAAGAGATAGGATTTCCAGGAGCTTCCAGGAGACGTACGAGGATTCAGAAGCATGGGTGAATTTCAGAGTCGTAGTCGTTCGTGCATATAAGCGAGGCACAGCATTTATCAGCGCAGTGAGCGAAGTAACGTTTTGGTAGATCGTGGAAGCGTAAAGTAGGCACGCGTCAACCTCGCCATCAACAGCGACTATCCGCCCTGCTCACCGCGAACCAAATATCACCAAATACCCTCTCCCCGCGCGCCGTCACACCCATGGCCAGCACCTCCTCATACCCCGCGTCCCTCTCCGCCAGTACCTCCACCTCCTCCCTGCCCCGCCCATCAATAACGCAAGAGCGCAAGTCCTCATGGACGACCCAATCGCGCAATCCCGTCTCTCTCCGGCTGTACAAGGTCCTCAGTACGAACTTCGATGATGCCGCGACGAGGGAGGCGTTAAGGACACTGTCGGATTTGTATGCGCCGCCCCTGCAGCAGGGGAAGGGGAAGGAGGTGCAAGTAAATTTGGGCGAGGAAGGGGAAGAAGAGGAGGGGGAGGAGGAGGGGACGCTCGCGCGTGTGGCTAGCACGAGCACAGCTACACTGAATGAGGAAGCTGTCCCTGGGGAGTCGGCTGCGCGCGCGAGGCGCAACTTGCGCCGGGACATGGAGAATAAGTTGGAGGAAGGGAGTCGGCAGTTCCTTACCGCGTTGGGCGAGGTAGACCAGGTACCCATTATCCCCCTCTTCGTTGCGCGTTGATACTCAGACGTCGTTGTAGCGATTGTTGGAACTGCAGGCACATGTGGACGCGATGCGTGTGAGCTGCGACGAGGCGGAAGTGCAGCTCGGCCTGACGACGGAGGCGAGCAAGTCCCTCCTGGAGCGGGCAGGAAATCTGCGTGACGAGCGGTGCGCCTTCTCCCTTCTCCCCATCCCCCATCCCAATGTCTTACGCGTTTCATTTACCAGACAAGAAGTCGAAACCAAAAAATCCATCATCTCGCTCTTCCTCGCGCGCTTTACGCTGAGCGAGGGCGAGGTCGAGGCGATGACGTCGCGCGACGTGCCGCTCGGGCAGCGCTTCTTCAGGGCGATGGATAAAACGGAAAGGATTCGGGAAGACTGTAGGGTGTTAATGGCGGGTGAAGATGGACCGACGCAGGCGGGGTGAGTGTGTCTCGTTTCACTGTCATTCCCCTTCCGTTCTGTCTTTCTCGTTCTTGCTTTTCCTGTTGTTCTGGTTCGCGTTTCTCTTGTCGCCCCCGTTCCTCTTCCCGTTTCCATTTCCGTTTCTATTTCTCTCTGTTGTCCTTTCCCTTCCCTTTCCCTCTCTCATTTCCTTGCCCCATCTTGTTCCCTCATTTCCCTTCCCGTTCCCATTCCTCTTTCCCTTCCCGCTCTTGTTCCGTTCCTATCCCTTGACATTTGCTTTCAGCTTCACTTTCACTTGCACCCTCCCTACTCGATCCTCTCCCCTTTCTCCTCCCCTTCTTTTTCCCTCCCTTTCTGCGTTCCATTTCCCCATCTTCAATCCCTTCTCCTTCTCCTTCTCCTTCTGCCCCCTCCTCATTTCGTCTTATAGCCCCGTAAAGCTGGCGGGGGGCGCGGGGGGGGGCGGGGGGGCGGGGGGGGGCGCG
>JASFDH010000565.1:0-21985 GCA_036937195.1 Nidularia pulvinata
TTCCTGATTATGGTATTCCGCGAGACATTAGCATTTTTCGTGCAAGTGCGGAGCATTTGGACGGCTTACTATGGCTATGGAAATTACTTATTACTTTAGGTTACTTGTATCATTATGTGCAGGCTATTCTTTCATATTCAGGATCCATGTGTCAAGCGCCTACCTAACCCGTTGTGCTAAGCAGCTGAGGACTCATAAATTTATCAGACAAATACCAGTTGAAGACACGCTTGGCCAAAAACACCTACACTCAGCGAGGCAAGCAAAAATTACACCGAAGGGGAGTCGAACCCCTGCCGCTTGCTGACGCATATCATCAATGGAAGGCAAGCATGATAACCGCTTCACCATCGGTGTCTTATTAGATAACAATTAATTCTTCATCTAGACACAAGTGGTGTAAAAAAAATGAAAGAGATTTCCTGTCAACAGCTCTCATTGTAAGTACTTAAGTGCAGTTGCCGATGGACTCAGAAATCGCGTCATGTTTCAGAACCAAACTAGTTAGCAAAACAAGGAAACATAATAATGGCAGCGGCGGCTGGTGGTGCATTGCACGCTGTTGTCTTTTATTATTTCTCCTTTCCGTAACCTTCAACTCCCTGGAATTGCCGACTTGTAATGTTAAAGCTTGATCCACTGCCAATGCAAGAATTTGAACTGCAATAAGTAGATAGTATATTATTAATAGTATAATTACTTGATGTAGTAAGTACATTCCTCGAACTTGTTGAGAAGTCGTGATCGCACCGTGAACACGCATGACGCAACGAGGCAGGGCCTCGTCTTGGTATGCTTCCCTTCTTTCTCCCTTTCCCTTTTGCTTCAATGGCCATTCTAAGATAGTGTATGATAGTAATAGGAACACCTCAGTCGATTATATTATTGACTGAGGTGAGCCGCTCGTATTTACCTTCCATAGTCCCCTACTTTACCGCAGAGTACCTCCGATCTTAACTAGATTACCGGTTTACATTTTGACAGAACTTAGGTCAAATACTTAATCCCATGAGCATTTCTTCCAGACTATTGTCAAGGGGGCCAATTCGGCCTTCGTACATTCTTTGGCCCAGAGATACAGACAACTGAAAGTCTGGTGGAACGAACATTTAAAGTTTAAATTTAAGAGTGTTCAAATGGCTAGTGATCCTACAAATACATTGTCGCATCGGAACGGCACAATCTGCGCGACCGTTTGATCTGATGCTTCTCTCGTCTGCTATATAATTATTTGCCAACCTTTCCATCAATAAACACGTACACCGCCACCACTTCCATTACTTATAAGTAAACATCTCCATCACCACAACTCTGGATTTCCCCCACTCTTCTCTTTCGTCTATCTCGTTATGAACGTTTCTCCAGTCCTTAACCAATGGATTTATGTTTCTCTCCTTCTATCTCCGACAGCATTAGTTTTGGAAATTATATGGATCGCCACAGGATTCAAACCTTTCTTGGCTTCCATATTTTCATTCCAACGTTCTGCCTTACTTTCCCACACCATATTGCTCTTCTCCACGACTCATTTGGTTGCAATAGGCAGCCTATATCTATTCCCTTCAAGCCTGATTCACTCTTCGTACAGTCGGTAGATAATAGTCAGGATGTGCAGTGAGTATTTCGCAGGCTTGATGGCGAAACTACTTGGCCACTCGCTTCATAGCTGTGGGTTATTTTATATGTATGGTTCCGCGCAGCAATGTGGATCTTCACAGAAATAGTGCAGTTTGTGATCTCTGTGGCTCATGCCATGAGGGATCTCTACAATTTAAACTCTATAGAAGGGATTTAGTCTTGTTGCTATTGCTGGCTCTGGAGGTTGTGACTCTAGCAACCATAGCTCCGCTGCAGTGCATCGAAAGGCATGATGTCAAAGATATGCAAAATCCAATTCTTCTTGAGGACATGCCTACTTAACGACAGGGGAGTGGGTTTAAGTAGAACTGTTGAAATCTGTTGCTCCAGCGGATGAAGAACACATCCAACCCTCACCTCAGATTTCCTCCGAGAATACATCATTAAGACCATCTCCGAGTGGATAGCATGGACCAGTGAGGTGAGCAGTACCTCGGAATTGTTCGCCTCTTGAACGTATTTAAATGATAAAATGCGACGGTCAACTGCAAGTTCAAACATGATGCTTGCTCGAGCGACTAATTTGTACACATGTCTCTGTACATAAAATATACGAAAGTATTCATATTTACTGTCGCCATTGCGTTCCAGAAACATCTACGTATTTTAGGTACGAGGAGCCGGCGCCATAATGAAATAGAATCCGCTAAGAAAATCTTAGTCTCATCGTCGCGGTCAAATCTGTAGCAATCAGATTCTGGATTTTATAAGTAAAAAGTAGCTAGGGCCTGACGGTCTGTGCGATTAAGCTACTAAGTCAGGTTAAATATCTAGCTCCGGCGTCCGAATGTCAACCCGAATATGTGACAAAAAGATGCCTGCCAAGAATTCATCCCAAACCCACCGCGGGGGTCGAACCCGCAGCCTTCAGATTACGTAAGCTATCGAACATATCCGCTAACCGCCCGTAAGAGTCTGACGCTCTATCCGATTGAGCTAGGCGGGCGATGTTTTGAATAATAACGTGGCAATCCTGACAAGTGCATACTCGTTGAAATGGTCGACTATCATTGCCGTAAATGAAATGAGATGTGCACAAGCTCTAGATCTCAAAAATAGTTGGAGGAGCACAAAGTATGGGAGGCGAGTCGTCATGTGAAGCCTGATCCGAAGATCATATCTGCCCTGGAAGTCGAAGAACGCTCGTGAAGTGAAATGCTTAACACAATCTACCTCCGTAAGTTGCGCTACTCGGGTTATAACCCTTGAGGCAGATAAGTAGATGCGAAGTTTGATAGTCCATTGAAACTACCAATTTTTGGAAGCTTAATGCTGAGACGACAAGATACTAGGAGTGCAATTCCAGAACATGCAGCTGGAAATCACTGGCAGAGAGAGCGGTATCATCGAAGAGCACAGCTTGAAAAGAGGATAAATAGTTCCGCTTCATAACCGCTGGTTCTCCATTTCGAGGCAATTTGCAATATAGAGCCGAATTAAAGCGAAAGTGTCGAGGCAAGGGTATCACAGATCACAGTGAGAACAAGAAATATATAATGGTGCTCTAAGACCAGGTCATTACCTTCAGAGCCCACGGTACACCCTATCCAGGAGAATATGGGGTACCTACTTCATGAAAAGAGGTAAAATAGATATAGAGAAGTCCTTATACTTAAGGTAAACAAACGTGGTGGACTTCGACCCGAATAGACCTTGAATTTGCTTCCACGACAAACGCGGCTGGCTAAAGTATGAAAAATGCCCTATCCGAATCATCGGACGCTAGTCGTCCTAGCGGAGATGGTCAAGAAGCCAGGTGAGTCTGCCACAGCTCGGAGTTCGCCACAGAGCTCGTGTAGATAATAGAAAGGCCAATTAAGGCGAGGATGTGGTTGCATCGTCATGGTACACGGTTTGGTAGCCTTCATGTGCCAGCGGCCTAGTACAAATATGAATCCATGACATCTGCGAGCAGCGACCGCGTGCTGAGGGCCTCGATCGGAGGGCAAGGTTTCCTTTGCAGCAGTTCCTGTGCAAATGAACCAAGGGCTTAGACGTCACGATTGAGCATGAGGGCTGAGTCTTGGAAGCTTTGGAGTAAGGTGGCCTCTTACTCGGGCACCCGCAGTTGACTAGGTATTGGAGCACGAAATGAGAACTAGGGTAGTCACGGAGAAATTTCGTTTCTCCGAGCGACTGAGGACGAGGAGACAATTGCTTATATGAAAGACTAACCGGCACCAGAATCCGAACTAGCAACATCCCCAGAACTAAGAGTCATTGACAATTGGAGAAATATGTACACAGCTATTCGAGGGACGGATGCGAGCTCGCTCGTCAGCATCATCCGCAGCAGAATGGCCGAGCCTCTAGAACGTTGAAGATACCGGCGGACTGCGGATAAGTATCTGAAGCTCGAAGGCGATATGGATTCAGGAAGGGCACACGGTGGCCGCTGACCGTTCATATATGACTACGTGCAAGTGAGATTGTTATGGGTTTCAAGCTAGAAGGGGCATGAAGTCAGAAGAAAATCCCAGAGCTAGCCTGCAGGTGCGAGAAGATGACTGAAATCTGAAGAAGAGCATCCGCGACGACTGTGTTGACATCCATCAAGTTCAACAGATTCAGGGAAAACATAACAGACGACAACATCGCGTCGTAATCAGCATCTATTCACCTTTTGGGAAATGGAAAACATGCTTGCGAAGCACCACTTCCTTTCTGCTTGGATAACTTGTCAGCTCCTCAGCTGGCGCTTTCTACGTCATACCAAGCCTTGCTCGTCCTTCGTGTGTGCCGAGACTCGACAGATGATATGGTCTGCAGCAGGAATGATTATCATCAATGAGGAGCGAGCCCAGCGCGCCGTATTTTTCTCTGCCAAGCACCGAGTCTCAAGCCAAGAAGACCCTTAATTTCCTTTCATTTCATCCGTGATCTCGATCTTGGAAGCCTCCTGGGGCCTCGTTCTTGCGTTGAGATCGATGCATACGCCACTGGTGCCGAGGTGTGTTCAACATTCAACTTCTCCCACCTCGTCATCTTCCTTCTATTCTCCTCCCCATACCTTTTCTTGGATACTCTCCCCCCATTCTACTGCCCATTTCTTGACGACTCACGACCCACGACTATTAGTGACCAATTGGCTCCTGCGATACGCGAGGTTCACAATCAGAATCCTCGACTGAATAACATTCCTTTCTATTTCAATATCTGTTACATCCTTCTCATCAGTTTCAACCTCTCCGACGCCATCCAATTCTATGAGGTCGTTCTTTGCTTTACCCTCCTTGGGGCTCCTCGTAGCGCTCCTTTCGCCACCTACCGTGCGATGCCACTCTCTCCCCCTTCGCCGAGATGATCTCTCCAATCACGAGGCACAACTGCACACCCTCCGAGCAAGAAGCATCATCTCGAGCTCGGAGCTCGCCTCCTCATACGACTTCATTATCTGTGGTGGAGGTCTTGCGGGTCTCGTGCTTGCCTCGCGACTCTCTGAGGACGCGGGACACATGGTACTAGTGCTGGAGGCCGGGAAGTCAGGTGAAGATGTCGCCAGCCAGGTTGGTGAGTACTCTTTTGGTGATTCAATCGAGGGAATCATTACTGACGAATTGCATCTCATATAGATACCCCCTCTGGCGCATTCTACACCTCCATCGTTGGGACGGAGTACGACTGGGCACACCAGACGGTCCCGCAATCGAATATGAACGGGAGAGTTGTTGGTTGGCCAAGAGGAAAGGTTCGTTCTTGCCTACTTCCATTTCAAAACTGCCGTTAATGCTCACGTTTCTCGTCGCTCAGATCCTTGGCGGCTCGTCAGCCATGAACGCAATGTATGTTGTTCGGCCTTCCTCAATAGAAGTAGATGCATGGGCACAGTTAGCTGCAAACTCCACCGGTGCGTAGTCTCGTCTCTTATCATGTTGCCTGGCCTGAACCGCGGTACATCAGACATCTCAAGCTCACCCTGGTCATGGTCCGCCCTCTACGCCGCCATGAAGAAGTCCGAGAACTTCACTGCCCCCCCTGATTCGGTGAGAGGCGAAGGCAACATACAGTACGACAGCGGGAGCTACGGCAGTGGAGGGCCGATGCAAGTCGGGTTTCCTGGCGTGTGAGTGATGTTCATCTTTACTATCCTTCTGTTCTGGTAGTGGCCCAATACTGACCCGTCCGACCAGCCTCATATCCATAACCTCCCTTTGGACCTCCGCCCTCGCACTCGCAGGCATCCCTACCCAAGCCACCCCAAACAGTGGCACCACCCTCGGCGCCTTCGTCACCCCGTCCTCAATCAACACTCTCAACTACACGCGCTCCTACTCCAAAACCGCATACATCGACCCCCTCCCCCCGCGCGCAAACCTGCACATCCTGCCCTCAGCCCTCGTCACACGCGTCGTGTTCTCTGACACACCAGACGGTGCGGGGGACGTGGTCGCTACAGGGGTCGAGTACGCATCGGACCCCGAGGCCCGGAGGCAGATCATCAACGCGACGAAGGAAGTGCTGCTCGCAGGCGGAGCGCTCGGGAGCGCGAAGATGCTCATGCATAGTGGTGTTGGGCCGAGGGACGTGCTGGAGGACCTGGGGCTTGAGGTGAAGGTCGAGCTACCTGGAGTGGGTCAGGGCCTTCAGGATCACCTGGTGAGTACTCTTTCCCTGCTGCTCAGTGTCATGGGCCTTTTTGTGAAGCGGCATACATGCTGTCACGTGATATTTTTCATTGGTTGGCATTCCATGTTTTGTGAACAACCTACCTTTGACGCGCTCAGATTGCGCGTTTTACACCTCCCATGTGGAGATGCACGTGCATAGGTTGTGTAGCGTGATTTTGATGACTGTCGACGCGTTTTTGACAATATTCGACTCGTCACTTTGTGAGCGGGGCTCAGCCTTGCTCTAAGTGTTTTCAGTTTCTTTTGGAGGTTTTAGGAATACTCCGTGACGCCTTTTGGTCTTTTTTCGCTTACAGCGAGACGGTACATGTGCTGTCTATGTTGTTTGATATCGTTGCGGTCGCTCGACTTGTCATCTTTCGCTGTGGTTGCCTTTTGACCTTCGTGACCGTCGTTCAACGCATTATCGGAACTTTGCATTGTTCATCTTTGCAAGTGGGTAGTGATGGTAGTTGGTATAATGGAGAAGAATTAGCAGCGGATGTGTGCTATACGACGTTCCACGTAGTTGGATTATTTTGCTTCTTCTAGCGATCTGTTTATCTTCTTTGTGGAGTAATACCCCATCGTTGGTAACTGTCTTGCCCTCAATTCAGTCGGATGATTTCTTCTTTTCAATTCAGAGGAAATCAAATCGATACTAACGATTCGTGTCCTTTTTAGAATGTAGGAATCGTTTGGACTTCCAACATCGAAACTGCAGGCAATATCCATGATTCTGGGTCAGATTTCTCCGTATGCGATTTCTTGTCTATAATTTCCTAGAACTCCCGGAATAATGTCCCCGCTTCTCAGAAAACTCCAGAATTCCTCTCTTGCATCAACGATGCCGTCGCATTCGTCAATGTCTCCAATCTCTTCGCCTCCTCTGCCGACTTCGCAGCGGAGATCAGCGCGGCACTTGACTCCAGCGCCCGCTCAACCAGCGATAACAGTACGGGCACTCCTGGGCTGGTGCCGAGCCAATATCCTCAAGTCATCGAAGGATACAGGAGGCGCTATGGGGTTGGGCTGGACTTCTTGCAGAAGGGTGTCGCACAGGTCGAGTTTCTGATGAATGTAGTGGGAAGCGGAGTGATTAGTATCCAGGCAGCGTTGCAGCATCCTTTCAGGTATGGTCTTTCTCCACTTCTCTTCCCGGTACGCAAACATGATGCCAAAATCTCTCTTGATGCAGTGTTGGAAGGATGTACATCAATTCCACCAACCCCTTCGACGACGCCATCATCGACCCACAATACCTTTCTCACCCTGCTGGTGTGTTCCTTTCTCGTTTCTTGATCTTTCCATTCTAATTCTAGTCCACAGACATAAAGATTCTCCGTCAGGGAGTCAAGCTTCTCCGGACCCTCGCACCTAATTTTGGCACCTCGTTGGGGGCAGAAATTTACCCAGGCGATACCGTGCAGACCGATGAGGATTGGGAAAACTGGCTGCGAAACGAAGGCGCAGGCACTCAGTATCATCCAGCAGCAAGCTGCCCTATGATGCCTAGGGAGGCGGGCGGCGTTGTGAATGAGAAGCTGACGGTTTATGGGCTAGGTGGGTGCTTTCATTGGTTCTTTCTCGTTCTTCAAATTTTACTGATACGAACACAATAGCCAATGTTCGCGTGGCAGATTCGTCTGTATATCCTTTCGAGTTTGCTGCTCATGTACGTCCATTTTTCTGGCCTTTTCTATATGCCTTTAAATCAATGCATATCATTCCTCGTCAGCTCGCGTCGGCGACCTTTGGCCTTGCAGAACAAGCCGCCACCCTCATTCGTGCTGATCATCCAATCGCATCCACGAATGCCGCGACGAGCAAGGGCAATTCAGCTTCGACTTTAAGGTCAACCGTCGGATTATCTAGAACATTGGGGCTGTGCATGGCCCTCTGTATGGCGCTTCACCTATTGTGAACATGGTTCAGGGTCGAAGACAACACGAAAATTCAAAAATATGCTATCTACTGCGCGACACCCCACTTCTTATTAATGGCTCCACATTTTTCTCGCTGGCTTTCGAGCACTACCAACGATGCACTTACGATGATCTACTCTTCTGTTCCTCCCATGTTCGATACCATTTACGCTCTATCCTTATATCTTACATTGCATCTTCCATGACTTTTACTTCCGCTCAAGATACCCTTCCATCTTATATTTTTCCCTACACATCCTGTACATTCCATGCCAGCGACATCCCCATACATACATTATGAAGTCATGCTTATGACAGCAATTTATGACAGCAATGTACCCTGCTTGCCATCGAACAAGAATCTCAAATATTGGCAAACAGATTAAACCTTCCGGTGACCTCAAGTCTAATGTGGATCCTTTCTAGGCATGTTCCCAAATGACATTCCATGCAGCATACTATTCTCATCATCGATGGAAGCAATGTCAGCCCACATATGCATCTTGCTCATTTCCTCCAGAAAGTCTCAGATAGAATATCAAAATGGAATTCTCGATCGAACCAGCACAGAAGGTAATCAGGGAGAAAAAAGAGATCCCTAACCCAACCAGTGAACCGTAGATTTGCGACAAAGTAAGGAATACATATTGACCAAAGGATTGACATAGACCATTTATACAAGACAAATATAACAAATTCCGAGTGCAATTGACATCATGTAGTATCAGCATTGATGCCTACAGAATCAGCCCTATTATAAGCACAGCTATTGGCATTCAAATAAAAGCCACATACGAAGACGGTGGCCTGTGATGATATGCAACACTTGCTCCAAAAGCAAGCTGTCTAAATCATCTCTTCCATCAAGAAATACTCCAATTTCATTGATGATATCAGCCCTGACAGTAGACTTTATGTAGGCATCCAATGCAATTGAAAATGCATGACCGAATTCCAATGCTTTTGCAGATGCTTGGATAAATGTTTGCTCTGCACAGACACATAGTGCTGTGCAGAATGAGATACAATGATGAACTATTGGAATTTCCATTCACATACCAGCAAGTAGCTCTGCTTGCCCCAAACCTGTCTCTAATGACTCCTCCTGGAATGATATTGAGACAAATCAACAGATTTAATTGTGAACCACTGCTGTACATACCAAACTAGAAAAACTTTTCAGCAGAACTCTGGTACAAATTGCTGTATTTCTGTCCTACATGTAGAGAGATGCAAGACACCAATTATCCAAAAAGCAAGTATACAGTATGCTTCATTAAAACTCACAAACTGTAATTCAGCAGGATTTAACCAATCAATCAGAAATGCTCAAGATGATATGCAAAGCACAACATAACAAAACAATATGAGACATACCATCTGCAAAGCTGGGTGAGAAAAAGAAGGCTTCCTTGAAAATAACAATTGACACTCACTGCCTGTAGAGATGGAACACAGAATTGTTTAGCAAAATCATACAGATTTCATGGCAAGAAATTAATACTCACTCGCTGCAGAGGGGGGAAGGCCAGGTTGCTCAGAAAAATCAAACAGACTTTATGGCCAGAAATAAACACTCACAGACTGTAGAGGTAGGACAAGAAATGCCAGAATGATCAGAAAAATCAATGACAAGAAATAATACTCACTTGCTGTAGAGGTGGAGCAGGGAAGGCCAGGTTGCTCAGCAAAATCAAACATATTTCATGACAGGAAACCAATACTCACAAGCTGTAGAAGTGAGACAGAGAAGATCAGGTTGCTCAGGAAAATCAAACAGATTTCATGGCAAGAAATCAACACTCACAAGCTGCAGAGTTGGGACAGGAAAGACCAGGGTGCTCAGCAAGTCAAACAGATTTCATGGCAAGAAATCAACACTCACAAACTGTATAGATGGGACAGGGAAGGCCAGATTGCTCAGAAAAATCAAACAGATTTAATGGCAAAAAATCAACACTCACTTGCTGTAGGGGTGATACAGGGAAGACAAGGTTACTCAGAAAAGTAAAACAGGTTTCATGGCAGGAAATCAATACTTACCTGCTGTAGAGGTGGGATGGGGAAGGCCAAGTTGGTCAGAAAAATCAAACATATTTCATGGCAAGAAATCAGCACTCACTGACTGGAGAGGTGGGACAGGGAAGGCCAGGTTGATCAGAAAAATCATACATATTTCATGGCAAGAAATCAATGCTCACATACTGTAGAGGTGGGACAGGTAAGGCAAGGTTGCTCAGCAAAATCAAACATATTTCATGACAGGAAATCAACACTCACAAGCTGTAGAAATAGGATAGGTTGCATAGAAAAATCAAACAGATTTCATGGCAAGAAATCAACACTCACTTGCTGCAGAGGTGAAACAGGAAAGGCCAGGTTGCTTAGAAAAATAAAACATATTTCATGGCAAGAAATCAACACTTACATGCTGTAGAGGTGGGACAGAAAAGGTCATGTGGCTCAGTAGAATCAAACAGATTTCATGGCAAGAAATCAACACTTGCATGCTGTAGAGGTGAGACAGGGAAAGCAAGATTGTTCAGCAAAATCAAACATATCTCATGACAAGAAATCAGCACTCACAAGCTGTAGATATGGGGCAGGGAAGACCAGGTTGCTCAGCAAAATCAAACAGATTTCATGGAAAGAAATGCACACACTTGCTGTAGAGGTTGGACAGGGAAAGCCAGGTTGCTCAGCAAAATCAAGTAGATTCCATGGCAAGAAGTCAGCACTCACAAGCTGTAGAGATGGGACAGGGAAGTTCAGGTTGCTCAGCAAAATTAAATAGATTTCATAGCAAGAAGTCAACACTCACATCCTGTAGAGATGGGACAGGCAAGACCAGGTTGCTCAGCAAAATCAAACAGATTTCATAATAAGAAATGATTGCTCACAAGCTGTAGAGGTGAGAAAGGGAAGGCCAGATTATTCAGAAAAATCAAAATATTTCATGGCAAGAAATCAACACTCACATTCTGCAGAGGTGGAACAGGGAAGGCCAGGTTCAGAAAAAATACAGATTTCATGGCAAGAGATCAATACCCACATTCTGCAGAGGTGGAGCCAGGATAGCAAGGTTGCTCAGCAAAATCAAACAAATTTCAAGGCAAGAAATTAGCACTCACAAACTGTGGAGGTGGGACAGAGAAGACCATGTTGCTCATAAAAATCAAATGCATTTCATGGCAAATCAACTCTCACTTGCTGTATAGATGGGACAAGAAGAGAAGATTACTCAGAAAAATCAAACATATCTCATGGCAAGAAATCAATATTCACTTGCTGTAGAGATAGGACAAGGAAGGCCAGGTTGATCAGAAAAATCATAATATATTTCATGGCAAGAAATCAACACTCACAGACTGTAAAGGTGGGCAGGGAAGGCTAAGTTGATCAGAAAAATCACACATATTTCATGGCAAGAAGTCAACCCTCACCCGCTATGGAGGTGAGACAGAGAAGATCATGTGGTTCAGTAGAATCAAACAGATTTCATGGCAAGAAATCAACACTCACATTCTGCAGAGTTGGGAAAGGGAAGGCAAGGTTTCTCAGCAAATCAAAGATATTTCATGACAGGAAGTCAACACTCACAAGCTGTAGAAATGGGATAGGTTGCTTAGAAAAATAAAACAGATTTCATGGCAAGAAATCAATACTCACTTGCTGCAGAGGTGGGACAGGAAAGGCCAGGATGCTCAGAAAAATCAAACAGACTTCATGATAAGAAATCAATACTCACTTGCTGCAGAGGTGAGACAGGGAAGGCCAGGTTGCTCAGTAAAATCAAACAGACATCATGGCAAGAAATTAACACTCACAAGCTGTAGAGATGGAACAGGGAAAGTCAGGTTGCCCTGCATATTTCATGGCAATAATACATACTCACTTGCTGTAGAGGTGGGGCAAGGAAGGCAAGGTTTCTCAGCAAAATCAAAAAGATTTCATCACAAGAAATCAACACCCACTTCCTGGAGAGATGGGAGAAGGAAGACCAGGTTGCTTAGAAAATTAAACATATTTCATGGCAAGAAAGTGAAACTCACATCCTGCAAAGGTGGGACAAAGAAGGCCAGATTTCTCAACAAAATCAAGCATATTTGATGGTAGAAATAAACACTCACTTGCTGTAGAGGTGTGACAGGGAAGGCCAGGTTGCTCATAAAAATCAAACAGGTTTCATGGCAAGAAATCAAAACTCACTGGCTGCAGAGGTTGGACAGGAAAGACCAAGTTTCTCAGAAAAAATAACACATATTTCATGGAAAGAAATCAACACTCACTGGCTGCAGAGGTTGAACAGGAAAGGCCAAGTTTTCTCAGAAAAATCACACATATTTCATGGCAAGAAATCAAACACTCACTTCCTGCAGAGGTGGAACAGGGAAAACCTGGTTATTCAGCAAAATCAAACAGAATTTGTGGCAAGAAATCAACACTCACATCCTGCAGAGGTTGGGCAGGGAAAGGCCAGGTTTGTCAGAAAAATCAAACATATTTCATGGTAAGAAATCAACACTCACTTCTTGTAGAGATGGGACAGGGAAGGCCTGGTTGCTCAATAAAGTCAACCAGATTTCATGGCAATAAATCAACACTCACAGACTATATACATCACACACACAGGGGTAGTGAGGTGAGAATTTTTTTGGCAAGATCAGTGCTATAGCTTGTGGTCACCTGCTGTGAAAGCCAATGATACTATGCTCAGTGATCATGCCTAAGGTGAAAAATTTTAACTCACATCCTATGCATTCATCAACTCATCAATATAATTCTGTGTAGCATAATAGAAAGTGGAGCTTGTGTTACTTACATACTATTTTCAAAATGTGTTTGTTCTAACACTTAGCATATCTAGAATAAATACATGATATGTCCTGACCTTCTAGCATGATGGAATCATGTAAGTATTGTTATCAAGTCAATAGACACATGAAGCTTCTTACAGTCTGAGACACCAAATTGAGCAATATGTTATATATATATATCAATCACCCTTTCATACTCAGAAAACTATGTAAGACTCACATTCTGCTCATGGGTATCAAATTCCTGGTTAACATTTATGACATGTATTCCAAGTGTATGAGTATGCATACCCCCTGTATTTTAGCAGCATGTCAGGTGCCATCAGAGGAGTGCCTAGTAGCTCAAAACTATAGCATCACTTACCCAGACATGTGGGAACCATGCTAGAGTTGCTCTTACAACTAGCTGTAGATCTGTATCATACAGGGTGCTTTTGTTGCATATCAAGTTTATGACACAAAAACTATCAATGCATACCTTGCTTTTGTATCTTATTCAACCCTCTGTAAATTCCAGTGATCAGCTGATGAGCAGGAGATGACAGATTAGCAAAGAAGTCACTTGCTCATTTATTGCATAGTAAATGCAAAGGTCAACATTATTTTGTTGCACAGAAACAAATAATAGCTTCAGTGTGTCGTTGTTGAGTACATTTGCTGTCTTCTCCATTAGCTCATCACAGCTACTGGCTGTCTCTCGCATATCTGACCATATTGTGTCAAGATTCTCAGGCCATGTGTACTTATATCATAAGAATCTACTAACCATCTAGTTGCACATGATCCGATGGTTGGAATTTTGTTGACATGAGCGGTTCTATGAAGTTTGTGTTTAGCTTCTCTTGTGCTCTTTCAATCTTCATTTTATTTGCTTGTTTTATATCATGCTCCTTTCGAAGCTCGCTAAAGGCCGTAGTGACAAGACCGTCAAATTTTGTGAAAATTGCAACCACCGGCACTTCAACATTACACTGAGAATAACTGCTGCGTGCAAGAATGGTGACTGACCTCTCCCGGTACCGTAATCGTCGAATAACTTCTTGTCAGCCTCCAACAGTGGCCTGTCGGTGTCTGTGGGAAGACAATACCTGTCGTTTATCTGGTGAGTATTTTCCTTCCAAATCATAAAGCTTAATCACCGCACCAAATAGCATGCAGCTGTCCAGGCAACTCAGTTCTATTAGCCCGTTTGGTGATGAAAGAAGTTACTACGTCCATTTCATCGATAGAGCCAGATTCGAATCCGCGAGAGTCGTGGAAAATGAATTGTGGACTACTCTTGAATATTAGCTGGTTTTCGATATCGTGCAATCCACGCTGTGTTATGCTAAGCCGAGGTGAATTTGAAAGGGATAGGGGGTCGGACCTCTGATGATCCCTGAACAGCTGCAGGATCAAGCTGCAATTGATCATGACCAATCCCATTTAGTAGACTGCTTATGTCCAAGTGGTGTTTGATTACCTTTTTGCCGTCTGGACTGAAGATCTCAGGATCATCGATTGAGTTGCACACTTTCTTCAGGATAGTCGTCTTGCCTGCATTTGCCCTGCCAATAATGAGAATGCGAAAATGGCCACATTTGCTTCGGAGGTCAATAGTCTCGTCCATGTTGTACTGGAAGTATAAGAGGGGGAGGATCGTGGAAGAAAGAAAAGAGAAAACGTACATAGCCTAAAAAAGTTATCTATCCTTTATCGGAAACGGGTTGCTCTGCCAACACGCAGCGATAAGTTGTTTGCGACAGCCTTGTTTCTGTATCGGGTTTGCTTTATTATTGACGTTATCAGAAGCCCATTGCCGTCTCACTTTCGCATCCATAAGAACAGATGCACAGCTATGCAGTGTGGTAAAGCACCTGTTTTGATGCCCCCTTAGTACTTTTATACTCAACTGGGAGTTCAAAAGTTTCTTAACCACCCGCGGCTCTAACCTCCTGCTCTACCTGGGCTATATACTGTTCAAATAACACCGATAATACGACTAAAACCGCTATTTAGGTGACCATAAGTGAAGAACTGCAAGTAAACTACAAGAGCTTATATGTAAAATATGTAGCTGTTTTGTACAGAATACAGAATACGAATGAAGCATAATACGGAAAGCAGTGTTCGTC
Source organism: Nidularia pulvinata (assembly GCA_036937195.1). NCBI lineage: Eukaryota > Fungi > Basidiomycota > Agaricomycetes > Agaricales > Nidulariaceae > Nidularia > Nidularia pulvinata. The sequence goes on from JASFDH010000565.1 coordinate 15,102, forward strand.
CACATACCGATACTACCTGTAATGGACCGACGTCAACCGAACTTTCAGTGGGACAGGTGTCAAGCTCGTATTTCCAACATGTACCCATTTATTCACAGCCTATCATATGCAGCGATACTGAAATGGGTCACTCCGTCTGAGATCACATTTGATTCCTATCCCGTTCAAGCCAAAAGCCGCACTGCCGCAGCTGGCACATCCGAATGCCATCCAATATTTAGAGTCTACACATGCTCACAGTGTGTGATATCTGGTTGCGCCACTCAGGGCAGTAAATGTCCATCCTGTTTGCAACTGCAACAACAGATAAAATATTGTATGCCTCGTATTATTACAATGCAAAATACAACGTGCTGGGATATTGTATATAAATAAATATCTACGCATAGTATCCTGAAGCAAAAATCTCATATCCCGCTTCTCCATATCTTGTGCTATGAAGCAGTATTTCTGCGCTCCAAAAATGTCACATCGGAGAGTGGCATAATGGATAGGATAGAACAGAATCTTCTGGAACTATGTCACACCATGTGTGCTTGCATTAACTCTCTATTAGTAGGATATTTAAATTTCCTTCAATTCACACGACAAGTCACCCGTGGAAATACTGCTCGCCTACAGTTAAGTTACTTCATCCCCGTTCAGCACTTGCCTCTATTGTTCACGTCATCAATATGGATACTCGTACACCACGGCCTACGACTGAAGGTATACTGGAGCAATGCCCAAGGTGCGATCTGTTCCGATCTATGTGCAGATCATCGCTGAGTGTTTATCATCGATAGATTCCGGATTTTGTTAGTTGGCAAGGTCGGAGGGCTAGCATTTTCATAAGCACTCACTCTAAGAAAGATGCTTAGTCTGGAGTGGGAAAGTCATCACTCATTAACCATGCATTCAACGTCGATATAGCAGTAAAATCTTTCCCGTTCTGCAAAATCGCTATTGAGACTTGCGACAGACAGTATCACATCAAGAGCATGGAGTTTGCGATATCAACACACCAATCATTTCTCCGCAGAATCCGCGTTTTGTGCTTCATGATTCCCAAGGTTTCGAACCCAGCGAAATCGCGAACTTGGAGAAGGTAAAAAGCTTTATCCAATCGCATGGTGCAAGTGTGGCTCTTAAAGATAGAGTTCATGCAGTCTGGTGAGTCACCCATTCTTAAATAGCCCTACCATTAAAGCGGTTGAATCTAGGCACTGCGTAGAAGTGCCTTTTGCCGGTGGCCGAGTTTTTGAGACAGGTGACGAAGAGTTCATTAAATTTGCTTCAAATAAAGGCGGTGAATGTCTTAAGCCCCTCTCATTTAACTTCCCTGACGAGTTGGGCCACTTGTAGTGCCTGTAGTTGTTGTCTTTACAAAGTTTGATAAGCTAGTCAGTCGTATGGAGGAGCATCTGACTGACGAAGAACTGGACATGTCCGATGGAGACATCAACAGCCTTTGCTTGAGGAGAGCCGGCATTGAGTTTAGGAACTTGTGCGTGGGTCCTCTCGAAAAGGTTGATCATACAATTCCTTACGCCGAAATATCTGGTTCGATCATCTGTTTTCCAATCGCTTTTATTACTCTGTTTACATTTATATTCCTGTCTAGTGGATCCAGTATACCGATCAACTTTGGCAAATCTTATTGATCTTACTCAAGATCGTGTAGGGCACCATGTGGAAGGCGATGTCTGGATTGTTTCTGCAATGGCTCAGAGAGCCAGCGCTCAGGCAAAAATTAACTCCTCCATCGAGTAGGTTGTCGTTCTTGTAATTCCCTTATGCCCTATTGACCGTCTACGATCTACAGAGTTGGCATGAAACGTAATTTATCTATCCTTGAAGCCCGACTCATTATATCTGATCGCAAAACTTTCGCTATCTATCTAGAATACTGGCAGGGTCTTGCGTCCAGTGCCAATTTTTCGGGTTTGACGCTTGAGCGCTGTCTGGCCACAATTCATCTTGATATTACCTCAAGCTGGAACTTTAACGATCCAGACAATGTACAGTCGCTCGCATACTTCATGTCTATTTTTGTGCTAACCTCTTTCTGCTCTAGCTACTGAACGGTGAAGATTTTCAAGGGAAGGTCAAGGCCCTTTCGCAGCTGGTTACTCCAGACCCTTCAGAATTGCATTCGTGGTTGTACGTAGCAATGACACCAGGTCTGGTTTCTATCCACATATTGACCCATTGCTAGCGAGAATTTGGGACATATTCAGAGTCTCATCGGCGTAGGGTCAGCTTTGGCCTCTGTAGCAGCTCCAGCTGTTGCAGCTATCGGGCTGACAGCCATGTTTATAAAGTTGATTAAAAGTATCTACCAGAAGACGTGCGTATAACGCGAGCACTTCACCCTCTGAGCGTGTCCGCTTACTTGCTCATCATAGCCCTGAAGTCCTGCGTTGTATGATGGGCTACATAGTTGACCTGACGCTCGTGATGGACCAGCTTTTCTTCGACACCCTACCCATCAAACCACCACGTCGCGTCACCGAGGAGCAAATTGATATCGCATTCGAAGGTTATAAGTCCTCGGAGGCGGCCAAGGTTCATCGGGAAATTCGAGAATATGCTAATAAAACGACATTCCAGAAGATTTTGCAGTCCAACAATGCACAGGAGAAAGTAATAAAGCTCATCCAGGACCACCGCACTATAACATGACCGCTTCGTATTCTAGTACATTCTAGACTTATGGTGATCTTTGGTTTTTTTTCTTACTTTTTCCGGTTTCATTTATCTATCCACATGCAGTAACAAATTTTACGATCTTGTATTCTTGTTGAATCCATAATTGGTCATGCAACGCAGTTCGATTATTTGGCCCCAAAGCCACAGCCAAAGAATCTCACATTGATCTCACAGGATGAGTCCGATATACGAACGCACAGCCATATGGCAATGACTCAGCGGCAAGCTCCAGCCCACCCACGCTCGACTCAAAACCCTGTCTGGTTCTCAGTTGGCCTCATTTTTCGCGTTGCGATTGATGTGCCTGCGACTGGTGCCGTGGTATAGTCTCCCAAAGGCATTTGTAGATTCAGGATGGCTAGTGCCACAACCCAGAAACCTTCCTTTCAACATCTTACGTGCTCTGCTTATCACGCTTCAAGCTCGTCCCACCCTCCTTGAGGCTCTTCATAACACACCCTGCGCTACTTTGCGACGCGCTCTCCGTGTTCGCTGGAACGGCCCCTCCGAGTCGGCGACAGAACTGCACGTCCGCCGAGCATGAAGCATCGTCCCAACTCGGATCTTTACTCATCGTACGATTTCATCACCTGTGGGAGGGAGCGTGCTGGGTTCGTGCTTCCCTCTCGGGCACCAGACATCACAGACTCGTGCTAGGTCCTGGTCCGCGTTGTATCCCGCCAAGGAAATGTCCGAGAACTTTACTGTCCCCCCTGATACGGTGCTGGAACGGGCAATATCCAATATGAGAGCGGGAACTGCGCTAATGGCAGGCCGATGCAGTTCAGGTTTTCTGGAATGTGAGCCATGCCGTTCTTCGCCTCGTCCCTATACCTTTCCAAAGAAAGCACCGATTCTCACCTATCCCGCCAGCTCATATCCATAACCTCCCGCTGTGCCTCCCCTCTCTCGCTCACCGATACTTCCACCCAAGCCTCACTAAATAGGCAACCACTCTCGGCGCCTTCATCACACCCTCCTCAATCAACACCCTCAGCTACACACGCTCCTACTCCAAGTCCGCATATATCGGTCCCCTCCCTCCACGCGCAAACCTGCACGTCCTACCCTCAGTCCTCGTCATGCGCGTCGTATTCTCCAACACACCGGACGCAGCGGGGGATGTAATCCCCACAGAAGTAGAGTACATGTAAAACCCCGAGGCCCGGAGGCAGATTGTCAATTTGACGAAGGAAGTGCTGCTCGCGGGCGGGGCGTCGGGGAGTGCAAAGATGCTCTTGCCTAGAGGTGTTGTGCCGAGGGATGCTGGAGGATCAGGGACTTGAGGTGAAGGTCGAGCTTCCTGGCGTGTGGTAGGCCCCTGGTGAGTACTCATTCCTTGCAGCTCAGTGTCAAGGGCTTCTTCACAAAGTGGCATACATGCAGTCACGTGATATTTTGGTTAGTTGGCATTGCATATTTTGTGAATAACCTACCTGCAACACGTTCGGATTGCGCGTTTTAGATGTCTAATACGGAGATGGACATGCCAATATAGTGCAACGTGGTTTTGAGAACCGTCGACGCGTTTTTGATAAAATTCGACGCACCTTTTTGTCGGTGGATTTCAGCCACGATTGGAGCATTCCGAATACCTTTCTACGGTTATTATGATCCGGCCCGTAGCACTTTAGGATTTCTTCACATGCAGAGAGACGTTGTCTGTGCTTTCTATGATGTCCAATAGTCGTTAGGGACTGGCCGTGGTTGCCCTATGACGTTTGTGATCGCCATTCAACGCGTTCTCTGGGACTTTTTCATGTTCATCGATACCAGTTCGCAGTCATGGTGTTTGGAAGATTGGAGCGCAACTGGCAGCGGACGTGTATTGTATAACGTTCTACGTGGTTGGTCAGTTTTTCTTCTACTTACGATCCATTTAGACTTTTTGTGAAGTATCTCGCCGTCGTTGGTGGCTAACTTGCCCTCGATTTGGGTGAATGGTTTCTTCTTTTGAGTGCAATTTAGAGGAAATCGAACAGGTACTAACCATTCATATCGCCTTTTAGACTTCAAGAATGGTGCGGACTTCAAATGCCAAAGCCGTAGTCAACATCGTCAGTTCTCTCGGTACGTCGGTTCTTGTCTATGATTTCCTAGATCTCATGGAATAATGAACCTACTTCTCAGAAAACCCCCGAATTCCTGTCTTGCATCAACAACGCCTTCGCATTCGTCAATGTATCCACCTCCTTCGCTTCCTCTGCCGACTTCGCAGCGAAGATTGGCACGATACTCGAGTCCGACTCCAGCGCCCGCTCAACCAACGACTACAGTACGGGCACACCTGGGCTAGTTCCGAGCCAATCTCCTTAGGACATCGAAGGATACAGGAAATTCTATGGGGCTGGGCTGGACTTCTTGCACAAGGACATCATACAAGTCGAGTTTCTGATCAATGTAGTTGGGAGCAAGGTATTTAGTATCCATATGGCGCTGCAGCACCACATTTTCATTCGACTTCTCTCACCGGTGCGAGGCCGTGATGTTAACGCATGGCTTAACAGTGCTGGAAGAATTTAAATCAGCTCCGCCAACCCCTTCGAGGACGCCATCGTTGAACCGTGGCCAGGGAGTTAAGCTTCTTCGGACTCTCGTGCCCACTTTTGGTACATCGTCGGGGGCAGAGACATACCCGGGCGATATCGTGCAGACCGATGAGGACTGGGAAAACTGGCTGCGAAACGAAGGTGCAGGCACTCCATATCACCAGGTGGCCAGCTGTGCTATGATGTCTAGGGAGGCGGGCGGCGGTGTGAATGAGAAGCTGAAAATTTATGGGCTAGGTGAATACTTTCGTTGGTTCTTCCTCGTTCTTCACAGTTCACTGATATGAACACAACAGCCAAATGTTCACTTGGCAGATTCATTTGTGTATCCTTTGAGTCGGATGCTCAAGTGCGTCTATTTTGACAGTCTTCCTCTACTTTTATTTCGACTGAAATATGGGTTTCCTCTGCGGCTTAAGTCAGTGACTTTCGGCATTGCCACCCTTATTCGCGACAATCATGCAATCACCGCGAATGCCGCGACCGGCAAGACCAACTCAGCCTCGTCTTTAAGGTCAACCTCGTATCTTTCAACAATAACTGTGTTGGAATAAACACGGGCTTGCCGTGTTACCTGGATAAGAAAGGAGCAAGTGCCGGAGTGGTGCACTGCTCGTCTTAACTGGTGTATTAGTTTCGTATATTCGTACTCAGTTTGTTTCATTTATTTACTTATAAATGATGTAGTATACCGTTTATATCTTCGCTCGTTCATCACCTTCATGATATTTGTCCCTTGCTGGGACGTCATTGTACTATACATGCTCCTCTGTGCGGCGCTTCAGCTGATATGAGAACAATTAAAGGTCCAGCACTATACTAAATAAAATGAAAACATCCTATCAATCGCGCGACACTCCGCTCCTCAAGAACGAACTATAATCCTTATCTTTATCACTTTCTTTCGAGCACCACTAACGACGCATTTACGATGATTTATGCCCCGTTCTACCCACATTCGACACGGTTTACACTTCTTACACCCTGGATGACCTTTGAGCTCCGCATCCGATACCCTTCCTTCTGCTATGTTCTCTCACGATATATATACTTTATATTCCGTATCAATGACATCTCCATGCATCCATACTGCGCGAAATCATTCTTATGATTATAATGCACCCTTCTTAGTATTGCCATCCGACAAGAATTTTTCCTCGGTGTTGGCGAATGGATTTCGATTTTTCGTGTCGTCATCTGCTGATCAATTGCTATCCCATATCATGGATCTTCAACTCTTCATAACCGGTTGCGTAAGAGTTCGTTTAAGTGCTTGATGGTAATAGTGCCTCTCGGCTTGCTCCCTATGAGACTTTGATAGGTACTTGATGTTCGCTAGTGCCATATCATACTCATAACGTAACTCCGCGCGTCAGGTACGCAAGTCAATACTTGCCTATACTTGCTCACCGGCACCGGCACCAATGGTTCGGAATTTTGGAGGTCTCCAGAGGGCTGGTTTTCTGCCAAGATCTCCGGTATTTATTCCGCCACAAAGTCAAGAGGGCTATGGAGAGTAAAAATAACAACTAACAACACTTAACAACGACATACCATTTCGTGGCCGTCAGGAAAACAAGGAAAAATGGGTCTAGGTTTATATAGACAGATATACCTTTAGCTGAAAAATAATTGGTATCATAA
>JASFDH010000566.1:0-21981 GCA_036937195.1 Nidularia pulvinata
CGCGGGAATTGAGAGATTCGAAGGACTATCACGGCGAAAGGGGGAGATGCTTGTCAGAACATTGTGCAATGGAACGCGAGGGCCGGACGGATGGCACAAACATACTTGTTGGGTGTTGATATCCACGCTCGACAGCCAGCACCCGAAGCCTGGATGTGAATGATACCAGCCCACAACCATTTCAGGTCTAAGCGGTAAGAGAAGCGTTTTGGTCAGGTCACCTGAGAGAAGTGAAGATGATGCAGCGAACCTTCCCGTTTGCTTGAGCATATCGATCATTTTCGTCTGGAAAACGTGATCGACAGATTCGACGGTGACAGTGGTACCTGACTGAGGCATGGCGAAGACATCGACCACCTGCACCGTGTATTCGTCCACGAACTCGCCAAGCATGAGACCCATGACCTCCATTGGCACGCCCGCACGGCCGTGTTTAAGCATCTAGAAAGGAAACTAAGAACGGAATATAGTTGAGTGAGGCAGTCGAAAATACCTTAAGGAGGGCTAGAGAGGATATGTGGATAACTTCGCCACTATTGATTCAAGAGGTCAGATTCATGAGGAAGAAAGTTGGGCTACAGCGGCGCACGTATCGGGAAGGGAGCCATCTCCGCGCGCCTGGGGGCCTCCAGCACCGCCCTGCATCATCATGAGTTGTTCTGGATCCATCGTTGAGTGAAGGTAGAGGAAATTGGAGATTGAATGACGGTGACGCGTCTCTTTGAGGCGTTATTTGCGTGTAGTTGGGGGTGTTGTGCGGGGGACTGTGGACGATACACAGAATGATCGACACCGGAATTCTGTTGAATGGACCTGAGTTGGACACCGTCTGACCAAGTTAGAAGCCATCCACCAAGTTACTATCTATCCAAATTATTAGGAGCTTTATAATACTTTGTTTATCCATCGTTGGCTATGACCAGCGAACTATCCAATGCCCTCAATCCCTACGCCTCCCAGTCCAGAGCACGCAACGTATCTCCCACCTTCCCTCCTCTCCAACCTCAGGTCCCCCAACTTTCCCAGCAATATGTTCCTCACAGGAGCGAGCTAGAACTTGCCATTTCGGAGCCTGCACCTCTGCCCGCGCCTCCCACACGGTGAGTTGCTTTATCTGTGCTACCACTACTCGGCTCATGAACATCCAGGACAGTGGCTGCAAGACCTAAGCCTTCTAGTCAAGGCGTCCATGCGGTCCATGAGCTCCTTCGCATTGTCTCAGCAACCCGGGAAGCACAGGAGACAGAGCGCAGGCGTAGGTTGGAATGGGAGCAGTTGCAGGAGGAGAGGCAGGCCCAGCTCAAGGCAGAGACGGAGAGGGAGATGCTCGAGCTACGCCAAACGATACTATCCTTGCAGACTACTTTACAACAAGTCTCTGCGACCAGTTCTGCTTCAATACAGCCTCTTCCTCCACCGACATCCTCCGTTTCTCAACTTATGCCGACCTCCTCGGGCCTCTTTACACCACAGTCACAATTCAATATGTCTCCAGCACTTCCTGAGCAGAGGGTCCCGCAGCCTGCGTCGCCTATTTCCCCTGTATCGCAGGCTCCAGCTTATAGTCAGCAACCAATGTTTATTCAAGGCTCTTCAAGCCAGCCTTTACCTGGCCCTGGTCATCAATCGTACTATGGTAGTCCTGTGGGTATTCAACACCAGTCTCTTCCTCTCCCGGAGCACCAGTCCTCTCCACACCCTACTCCGACCATCGAACACGGCCCACAGTCCGTGACCCCATCTCCATCGCCTCAACTTACTTTTATTGAGGTTTCGCAGAATGGTAGAGGGGTAGTCCCGCCCGCCAGCAAGAGGAAGAGGGCAAGCGTGCAATCCTCCAGCGACGATGATGACGGAAACAGCTCCTCAAGTAGTTCTGCAGCGTCTGGAAAATACCCATTAAAGCGCGTTAATCATCATGATACACGCGTCCTTACTGTTCAGGTACGAAGATTACCGGTGTCAAGTATTACCATTCGTATCTTAATGTTCACTGTTACAACAGCACGCAATGCGTCTACACATACTGCAGAGCATGGATGTGGATACTGACAAAGAACTTCCAGATAGCCATAGAGAAGGCGTTCCCCTCGGAGCTACTGATCCTGTGCGGTTTGTATGGGACAAGACTACAAAACAGTCTGTCCATAATGCCCGTATGAAGGCCCGTATTATCGCGGACATCAAGGACAAGCGTAGATCATATAAACATGTACCGAGCAAGGACTTTGGGAAGAAACAGCTGGATGGTGCCTTCGAAGCAGCATTTACTACATTCAGGGCAAAATTCAAGGCCCAACGTGATGCAACTGCCGCTTTGAATCAGAAAAGGCGCGAGGAGGCCAAAGGTCGAAAGTCGAGACATCTCGCGCGCCGGAAGACTGTACGTCATCCTTCATTTCGTTGTACGGATATGTACTAATCCCACGTGAATAGAAACTAACAAATCGAGCAGAGGCTCGTCTAAACATCCAGGCTTATGAACATGTAACCTTTGATGGTGCATTGCAGCTTGACTGTATGTCATCAGAGGAATCCGATTTTGAGCTCGACAATCCCTCAACTCCACGTCCCTCGGGTCTCCTGCAGACGCGTGGGTACGCCTGGAGAAGTGCCCGTCTAATTCAGTTCTTTTGCACCCTCGACGACGAAGAAAGAGCGGACAAGAGTGGTAAGCCAAAACGAGGGGTGGGCAAGAGGGAACGGTTCGCTGGGCCTCCTAAAGAGGGGTTTTCTCTCCCACCTCAGGGCGTGGCAAGTTGGATGATTAGCAAGCGATGGGTGAAGTCCTCAGCGCAAATGCATCCGGATTTGTCGAATGTTCTTCAGAAACTTGTAGAAGATCCTGCGGGGTTTGACTGGAAAGAGTATCATGAGCTTGGAGAAGAGACAGGGGATGAAGAGGAACCGCCGACATCACACAACATGCAAAATTTCGACCCGCTTCATAATTCATTATCGATACCACAGCATCACTATACCACTAGTACATCATCTTTGAATTACGCCTTAGCATAATACTAATGTGGCATGCATTTCGTTTGACCCTTTTCTGAATTCGCGGCGCTGGTCCATCGAGTTGTGCTTCCCCGCTTCCCTGCTGGGTTTCCTAAATAGGCAATTTCACATATTATTCTCGTGAATGTACCACGAAACACTACCCCACTCATAACCATAAATCTCTGCGTGAAAAGGCCATGACTTCTGAAGCAAGGGGTATGTAAGGCCATGTTACTGTCATGATACGATGTTTAACGGTTGGAGTTTTTGTCACAGAGCCTGCTCGAGCTGGAAGCTCTTGTGCGTCACTGTAATGATGCATCTCGTATAACTCACTAATGCATGTCTTAAGATCGAGGGAAAGCGAAAGAATTTATAGAGCTTCATGACCAGGTCCAGGTGTGCCCATTGAACATTGCGTGCTTTGGAGATGGCCTGACCATGAAAGCAGTCCAGCGTGGCACTCCTCGACTCGCTTGAGGCATTCCTCTCGACCTTCCAGAAAGACCTCACCGCTGTGGCTGGGCAAATATCAGAGTTACAGGACAGGAGCAAAGACATTGATAGTAGACTAAAGAGTCGTCGAGTGCGTACCTCTTCTTTTTCAGCGTGGAGCGTTACTTGCCAGTGCTCACTGTATTCAGCGAATCGAACGACCGCTGGCGAATCTGGTTTCTGAAGTCACTATCCCACCACACCTTGCCACGCTCATCCTTGATTCTAATGTTGGAGAGCCGTGGATTGAAGGCATTATCGACTTTGAAAAGCGACTGAATACGTCCAAGTCGCGGAGTCGCGTGAAGGCTGCTAGGGATCTTGGAGAGGTCGCAGAAGGTCTACGAATAGTGGTACGCAGATGATGTCTTTATATATTAACTAATTCACAAATGAACGATATTCAGGTTGCAACGAAGCTACGAGCCTTCTTTCTAGCACTATTCCAGCCTATCCGGAGCAGTGTCACAACCAATATGCAAGTCATGCAGACATCGGTGCTCCTGAAGTACAGTCCTCTATTTGGGTTCCTTCAGCGGCAAGCTGTAGGCGTGGCGAATGAGGTTCAACGATCTTATACTGGTGCTGCACGGTTATATTATGAGACTGGGTTCCGAAGATATACTCGGAGTCTCGGCTGGATCAAGGTGTGTATTAGTGAGAATGCTGTATATCTGACCTCTAACGCGAATCTCATAGGTTCGCACACACGAGAAGTTTGAGACAATTGTAGCGGGTGAAAGGGAGAACGACTGGCAATTGGACATGGAGCGAATGCAGCATGCCAAAATTGACGGACCCGGTGTAACGCTAGGGTATATGGCAGATGACAAAGCTCATGTAAGAGCTCATCACTACCCTCTACTACCTCCATTGACTCTAGCACTAGAAAGAACCGGTAGAGGCGCTCCTGCGATCCATTTTTCTCGTTTTCATGGATAACGCGACTGCCGAATATAGCTTCGTGTCGAGCTTCTTCTCTGCACAATCGTCGATTCCGACAGTAGACCATACTAATGGGATGGTTTCTCCCACATTATTATCACCAGCCCCCGACACCGGCATGTTCGCAGAGGCACGGTCACAAGCGGGCTCCGACTACGGTGGTCTACGTTATACGCCAGGTAACACGGCTGGCTCTGGCGCTTTCGTTGTTCCTGGTACTTCGAAGGAAGAGCAAGCAACGATCGATACTATATGGAAGCAGATATTTGATCCCGTTCTGGAGTATTGTCAGGTATGATTTTCGAGATCGCTGATTTCGTGGCTGACTCTTAGCATAGAATTTTGTGCGATCTGTTTTGGAACCAATGCCGCCAGTCGTTCCACTCCTTACCATGATTCGGCTCACGGAAGATGTGGGTACGGAAGTGCAGAAACGACGTTGCCCTCCAGCAGAGACATACATCTTCACCCTTCGATTGCAAATGTGGCCAGTATTCCAGAAAGCTGTTACAGACCATGTTGAGGCATTGAAGAAGCTCGCAGAAGGCACCAGTTCTGGTTACTTCAGCCGGTCATCTACAATCACCGATGCTATTGTGGCAAATGTAAGTCTTTACTGTGGAACTTCAATATGGTTATTCATAGCATGCTATAGATGTGCAAACGATATGTCACCATTTTCAACTCATTCGTATTCTTGACGGAACACGAGGAGGAAACTATGATTTTTTCGAAGTCAGTATATTCAACAAAGTCATTTGTCCCTATTCTGACTCTCCGTGCCATTTAGTCTACTCAGATTGCGACAAGAACTCGTAAAGCTGATTTCGCGGCATACAAGCCAGATTGGTGATACTGTCCGTCAGGCCACGGCGCAGTCAACGATTTACGAAATTCTCCTTCAGCAACTGAGCGTAAGTAACATTTACATGTATTCTGTACTTTTAGTACTTACTTTCATCGTTATGGTCATCTAGAAAGGGACTCATCATACCGCTCACCCGAAATCTCAACAGGAGATTGCATATTGGGCCAATTTAGAAGAGGAGGCGCGAAGGAAGATATTATCCGCGGGACACTCAAGACCTGGGCGGTAATAGTAGATGTCTCCGGTGTGGATAACACAGACTTTGATCTACATACATACTTTCTTCATACCCAACATAATTACACTGACTCTGCCAGGCAGCATTGTATGATCCTGGACTCTTCAAAAAGGGGGTCGATATAATATCTGGAATTTCTTCCACGTTAAGCAGTTTACAGATTTGAGCACAGAAAGAATGTTGCAAATGTTTGAGAGGAATTACAAATAAATTGGCAGTATTTACTGGGGATATCTGGCACAACGCGTACGGCCTTCTGTGCAGACACGTCCAACATTTTGAACATCGAACATTGTATCTGCAGGGATTTTTGTTGAAATCCTCTCTCTATATATATCACTTATCCACTCCGGCAACCTACATGTTGTCGAGCGATTCAGACTCCAGCGGTTCGGATATCCCAAGTACTGAACTGCAAAGCTGGGATCTCGAAATGGAAGCTGCAGGAGTATGCCAACATATGGCAAAGCTGTTATAACCCAGCTATCGGGTTGTCTCCATTTAATAGTTCGAGCGAAGATAAAAGGCGTGGAATGAGAAAATGTGACATGATGATACAGTGCAGGGAGACGCGCTATCTGAGGGTAGGCGCCGCAAAAAGAAAACAACTGGTATGAGGTAGGTCTTGGTTACATCGTGATCGAGTAGGCATCATTTGAACAACCATTGTAGATTATTGCTAGGGATACGGGTTCTGAAGGTCGAGAAAACAGCAGTGAAATTGTTCCAAAAAGTCGCCTTCCTCACCTGTGGCATCAGCATCATCATCGCTCGATTACATTTCTGGCGCTGGAGCTGCCCTCTTGCAATACTGTTTATGCTCTGGCCAATCCTATATACATGTTAAGCAGGAGCTTCGATGGGGCATCCGATAAGTACTACAACATACATTGGTCTCTGGCATTCTCTGCTGCAGTAACGAAGTTTCTGCCAATAACCGCAAGAACCTGCGCAGCCATAAATATGTCCTATTTTTCGGCCGGATATCACAGTATGCGCAACGGCGAGACTTTGACAGTTATATTCCCGCTTTCCTTGAGGAACTGCGCATAAGGTCTTCACAGTGTCTGGAAATTAGTTTTCATTGGCTCCTTGCGGTTCATCTTCAATCCGAGTCCGTCATAAAGCATGCGAGATGAAGACAGCAGTGGGGAAAATGACCGAGCTCGCAGCTCTTACTTGCGTATGCATGGGCAGTGAATTGGTCGAATGTTTCGACTTCGTGAGCTAATTGTATTATCTTTATGGCATAGAGTGCAAGGCAGTACCCAATAGCGCGTTGGTAATTCGAATATGGCCCTTTAGCGAGTCTGACGGGATTTGGACGGCTACTACGAAACTATTTCTGAATCCGAGGAGTCGCCGAATATTGCAGCAGAGCGAGACGATGGTGAACCCATGAGTTTTCTCAGTAGATAATGGACGATCAGTAGATAGTTGAACTTGATATATGGACGATTTGGACATCTGGACACGGTGGTGTTGGTGCTATTTATGGCCGTTGATTCAGCCCACCTTAGCTAACCCTAGCTAACCCTAGCTTCGCCTGCTCTTTTCAACTTTCAACTTCAGCACTTGGACAATTTCAATCTTGCCGTTCTTATACTCCCTCAAGACCCAACACGTCTTGCGAGTCTTCAAAATGGCTGTCTCCCATCCGCAAGATCCGCCGGCAACGTCGTCAACACAACCAATTATCGTGCCGCCAATGACCCCAGACGAAGAAGGTGCTCATCTCCTTGGCCTCTTCCTGGAAGAGTGGCTGAACTTGGACTAATAGAAGATTCTAACAGACCAGATCATCCATACCCGCATTACGAACGATGACCGCCCTCTGCGCCGAGTCATTAAAAAGTTCCACAACTATACTTCCGTCGCCCATGACCCAATTGTACCTCCAGCTGGGCCTTCCGCTAGCTCTACTGAAGACGCAAGAGAGGCGTTCTTAGTCGAAGTCGCGTCCTTTCAGCTATCCTTGAAGAAGAGTGTTATGATTTGCGAAGCAGAAGCTAGGCAGGTGGAGGAATATCAGAGAGAACGGCAAAGAATTGGTGTGTGCCAGTCGCCTTTGTTATTCTACCGTTTGCTCATTGTAAAGTAGATGAGGAACACGAAACACTGAGAGCACAGATTGAAGAGCTCAAAATTGCATTGGAGCATGCTCAAATGCTACGACGGCGGAAAATCGAATATGATCTCGTCGCGGAAAAAGTCAATACCTTACCCAGCAGGGAAGAACTGGAACAGTGAGCCCTCTGTATTCTCGCGAATTTCATGTGAGATTTACCTGGAACTTTCAAGGTCAATTCAGTCGCTGGAGAACGACATGGCCGCTATTCGCACTGAGCACGAGACTCAAAATCGAACAATTCATAGCCAAAAGTCTGCTTTGGACGGGATTATTTCCGAACTGGCTTCATTACGGTTTATGGGCAAGGAGCCTGACGTTACCTTATCTGCTGCTACATCACCAAGAGCGACCCCTGCGCCAGACGGTAGCGCAGCAACAGCAGAAGGGACTGCAGAGGGAAGCACGGCTCATAGTGGAGGTAGTGTGGCGCACACTGAGGAAAGAGAAGATGGCGAAGATGATAAGCCCATAATCGAATCTGCGCCTGAGACAGCTCCGAGCGAGGGTGCGATTGAAGACGATATAGAGATGGGAGAAGTGGAAGAGGACCCGAGAGATAAAATAAAGAAGAAAGTGAGGGAGGACCTGGAAGAAGGGGAAGCAAGTGACGCTAGCAGCGAACTGTCGGATCCCCCAGACGATTGATAAATTGCATTTTCTCCAGCTTCCAGTATTATATACCATGTTTTTATTCGTGTCTATGTGCTACATCGAAGCTCATAAAATCCCTCGCACAAAGCACATCATCCCCATATTCCTTGGCCGCCAAATTACCAATGGCATCCATTATTTTCAGGCTTTCTTCGCTCTCATCACCCGGATATCTGGCCGAAAAATGGTTAAGCACTAGCTTCCGTGCTCCAATACGCCTTGCGAAGGCTCCAGCCATTTGAGGTGTGGAATGGCCCCTCGACTTAGCTGTCTGCTCTATGGTTTCGTACGTATCGGTCGCCTTTGTGTTTTCCATAATCCCAGGAAGATGTGCGTTCGTAGCTTCGTGAATTAGCAAGTCCGCATCTTCGGCCAATGGGATGATGGGTGAAGGGTCGTAAGTATCACCTAAAATAACGAGCTTCCGTCCTCTCCTACGAGGTGGCCCCTCCAGAATAGTTCCATCGGCGAGCGTGACGTTTTGCCCTTGCTGCAGCTGGCGCATTATTGACATGGGTGTATTGGTCCGCTTGATGCTAGGTATATATTTCTTCGGGTCGATTTTACCAGGGATAGGCGCCTCTGTAACCACAAAGCCAACGCACGATACAGAATGCAAGATTGGCGCTGCAGAAACAGAGACAATGTCGTCCTTAAATATATCTTTCCATAAACCATTAACTTGTGGTATATTTCGGCCCTCTTGAGATTCAAAAGGGAGTGGAGGAAAGGTCGTAAAATCTCCTTCTGGCGGGTCAGAAGGTGATCGGAGTTCATGAACAACGTATGAGCCCCCGAGAACGGTGTGCGTGTATGCAAATCCATTTCGGACGTATGCACGGGTCCCAAGTGGTCCATAGATTTCAAGAACCTAAAGATGCAATAAATAAGACGCTGAAGCATACACGATTGTACTATGGTACAAACCGGTTTATCCGAGTCGACTTGAAGGCGGGGATCATCTGCTCCCTCTGCAGTACCACCAGCACCATTCATAGAGCTCGCTAGTAAGGGTAAAAGCCCGAATATATGATCACCTTTCAGGGAAATAATGCTCAGCATGTAATAGGCGCAACTCAATACCTGCAACTCACCATGGGTATGGGTGATAAATATCTTCTCAATTTTCCCCATCTTCACCGCACTTTTCTGTATTTGATGCTGAGTAGCTTCCCCACAGTCAAAGAGCCAGACATCTCCACCGAGCCGCAGTGCGAGAGAGGTGTGATTTCGCGTTGACGATGGTTGAGCAGAAGCTGTGCCGAGAAAAGTGACATTCAACGACGTAATTGGAGGTCTTGTGGATGTTTCCATGATCGTAAAAGCATTCGCATGAAAACGCGAGGAAGAAATAAACGCAGATTGGGCCTTTGGCTGCTTGTTATAGATTGTTCGAAGACATAATGTAGCAAATTGAAGCATGCGAGTCAGGACGTGTAACTTGTGTAAGTGATGAGATCTGCATTACGATTCGATCATTCGGATCAAATATACAGTCGCACAGCCTGAATTAATGTGCCTTACACGGACGGCGAACCGGGTCACTTAAGCTTAAGTCGACAGTTTCTTGCAACACGCTGGTAGATTGCCGTTGAAAATTGTATATGACTCAAAACCCAATAACAACCCAACTCGTTGAACTTGGCTCTTCAAAATGGTACCTATAGCAGAGGAACTGTACAGGATGCTAGAACTCTTGGCTGCCGTTTCGTCTCTTGAACAGCCCCTCTTGTGTTGGACAAACCCTCCCGAAAATTACCGTTACCTATATTGGATGCAAACTTGAAGATACAACTATTGGACACACTGCAGAGTATGCTGTTCATGCTCTCACTGTGTGTTGCTCGAAGGCTGATTAAGCAGATGGAAATCCTGGCACAGAAATCCTGTGTCTCGTTCTCCAAGAGGTCCACGATCCCAGATTTCTCCGGAATGTCTGCCTAGTAAGAAGCTATATTCTCCTGTCTATCGCGAAACCTCTTGTGTTACGGGACGTCGAATGGAAATGGAACGCGTCACTTCCTACTCTTAAAGAGGAAAACATGTATAAGGCCAAGCTTCTCGCGTTCTGCTCAGATGCAGCTAGGTGGAAGCAGTCCGATGTTTACGCTTCACTATCTACGGCTACTTCGACATCGACTTAGAACTTTTCAGCCATGCCTTTCAAACTACGCTCCTCAAGTTCACCAATGTAACTCATATCGATATAAATCTCCTTGGAGCTACGTTTGACTGGTCCGCGTGGCCACGATCGCGCGACAACTTCCTGCTATGAAGGGTCTGAAAGTCACTGGCTGCAATGTCAGCAACGAAAGTGATTTAGAAGGATACGATGTTTTCCCTAATCTGAAACATCTTGCTCTATGGTATTGCGATGCCAACTTGCTCGATTTATAGAATTATGGTCCAAACGTCGAAGTCCTGGATTTGAAACTAGGAGTGGCGCTTATTGGCGCAATGAGGCAAAAACTGAGGAATGGAAAGGTGAGTTTTGAGCAATCTGTCTCTTTAGTTTGTCTTCATGACTGAGTGTCATTCAGAAAACGTTGTTGATACCGGTGGAGTTAGTATGTGTCAATGCTTCGATAATAATGGATCAGGTGATGACGATGAAACCAGTGGACGCATAGAAAATCTCGTGAAGCTGAATGTGCATTGTGAATGTGCTCAGAATAGCATACACTACAAGGAAGCAAGTGATGTGTCTTCTATTTTCCGGGTCTGTAGCTTAATCTTAATCGCTTAGGATATTTATTTCTGACTTACTTCAATTAATTTCTAGGGCACAGAACTTTCCCGCCTGGAGAAGGTGGTCCTCAATCAAAAGATTTTCGGTCGGCTCTCTGATCTTCATAGATTATGGATCGGTTTGAAACACGAGACAGACTCAAGCGATAATGCTTCGGATGACAACGACTTTGATCCTGATGAACCGGAAGCGACGACAATGGCGAGCCCCTATCGCTTTCCAAGTTTCCGCTATTAGAGGAGTTCTGGAAATCGGGCCACGAAAGTCTTATTGATATATCTGTAAGCAGCTCCGTTATATTGTTTGCTCACCTATTTAATTTCTTTAATTAACCTTGTCACTTCAAGGAACACACCATTCTCCGTTGCTTTTATCTCAACAAACCTCAAGGCACTGCACCTGTTGACTTTTTGGAACTTGCGCGTGTCAGTATGCCGGGACTCTTCCTGCCCTTAAATCCGTCTCCTGGGTCGGATTTCAAACCCTGCGTGTTTCTAGATACGCCAACGGCGATCTTTCTGATGTCTCCGAGCAATTCTGGGAGGCACCTCGACGGTTGGGCCTCAGAGGAATAGGCGAGTGGTGGGAGCAAGCTTAATCTGCCCATGCGTTCTCCTAAATACTGCTGTCATGGCTTCTGCAAAATCATTCAAGTTTCATTGGTGTCTATATGATATTTGGCTTAAACAGCAGTCATGATAACTGTTTTGAAGACTAGGAGATCTAGAAGTCAGATATCATGGATTCAAGGGGTAGAAGGCGTAATATTCAGGAACCTTTGGGCTCGACACACGATGTACATTGTATATGAGCTAAGTTGCCCAAGAACGAATGATAAATTCAGGTAGTAAGCATGGAAGCCCTAAAACAATTGTTCGAGAGTACCGACGTCACAGCTACGGTTACGAGTTCGGTACCTGTGAAGCAGTAGCTGACCGTGGTATCGTGGGCATAAAAGATCGACTATCAAAGAAAAGTCAGAAGTAAAGCAAAAGCCATACACTCTCAAAACCTACCGATTGAGCACCAGACCCTTTAGTGCTCGAATCTCCCTCTTCATATCCTCTTCCACAGCATTATCCATCTTACTACCGGATAAGCCGAGCCCACTTGGAGGTGGACGGTATGGAAGGTACACTTGCGTGCTAATATACCCCGTGAAGTCCGACAGCGATTGAAGGGTGTGTTGGAAGGGGCTTGTCTTGGCCTTCGGCACCCTCGGAAGAGAAGCGGAAAGTGCATCGAGAGACTTAACCAGGGAAGAAGGAGCAATCGCCTCAGGGGCCGTATATGCCCAACGTGTCGGTGTTGAAGGTGTTTGTGCAATTTCCACAGGAGCATTGGGGGATGGTATCGGCGGTTCGCCCGTAAATAGCGGGCATGTGGAAAGAATTTCCCATGTTGCTTGCTATATTGGAATCAATACACGAGCATACTACTGGGGCAGAGAGTACTTACCTCGAACGTCAATCCATCTTCAGACACTAACCAAGGAATCTGGCCCTCCAAATACCGAAATAGATCTTCTGAGGTAGGTTTGGCGTCTGCCGCTTCTTTTCCCTTGCCGAAATCTGCAATCCCACATCGGAGTAATGTGATTGGTGGTATTGTGCTGAAGTCCGGCTTCTCCTCTCCCAGCGTCTGCAGGATTTCTGATACAGAGTTGCATATAGAGAATTCAGCAGGCTCTCTATATGGTTCTGCGTGAGGAAGAATTGACAGAGATTCGGCTTGAGACTCCTTCAGTGAAGCAAGGGAGGTAGTGAGTTTCCTTATCAGAGACAGGTGGTGGGTTTTGAGTGAATGTCGCGCGAGCGAACTTTGGGAAATGCGGGGGAGAAGGATGCGCTGTAGGATGGATGATTAGCTGAAAGTCATAAGAAACAAAAATGACTTGCATAATATATGAAAATAAGAGCAGCAGAACCACCTGCTATCCATGAGAAGAGACGCGCTAATCCCAACAGAAGATTTGGGAGATTCGAAGGAGGAGGTTGTGGATATGTCCTTGGTGGAATAGTTGGTATTTGTGGAGGCTGATGGACTTAGTTAACGTTCGGAGCATGGTAGGTTCTAGCATACTCACCACTTCTTGGAGCAGAGCGTTAACTTCTAGTTCGTTAAGACCCTTCTCTATAAGAAAGCGTCTTTTAGCCTCTACATCTTGGTATCGTATTTGCGGGGACTGAAGGAATGAGCGAGCTCTAGAGAGCAATTCTGGCCGTGACTCGGGCAAGGGAAAACCAAGAGCGCTAGACGCAGCAGGAGGAGGTGATGTGTCCGTATTTTCCTGGTTTGCTTCGCGTGACTGCAGCTCAGCTGGTTTTGTATCGATGTTTTGGGACGGATCCGATGGTGATTCGAGTGGCTTAGAAGAGTTCGACGTTGAGTCAAGAGGTTTGGAAGCGTTAGATGTTTCATTCGGTGTGTCTCTGGACATGGTTGTTGCGGCAATGGATACTGTACTGGAAGAAAAGATCAGATAGACGGGAAATAACGAGCAGAACAAGAGCACACCTCAAAAATATATATAAAATGCCGTACTACGTTAAGTTTTCCTAGCCAATTTCTAGCAGTTCAGATCTCTAGTGGTGGATGGGTGGATGCGGTCGGCTGTGATCAGCGCGCTCCTGCCAGGGCCTACGGGAATGTGATTACCGGCAACGTGATCCAGTATCTGGTAGTCGGGCCGGACAGACCAGTGTGATAGTCGCACCGGCAACAGTTACACTTTCAATATGAACTTAAACGTTCACGTCTCTTCCGACTCCACGAGCTCTTTCGTTGTTTTTAGCGTTTTTTCCCGTTCGAATGACCAAGGGTACTTCTCGAAAATCTATGGCGAGCTTGAATATCATCTCTAAATGGATGCTTCCGCCAACTCACAGGCTGTCATTGGACTCACGTACTGCACTACTTGTGCATGTGCAACTGCTGAGAAAAGATCGCTTCCTTTGGATTGAAAGAAGCTTAAGTGATGCTACTGATGAACCGTGAAGTTGAGTACGTTTCAGAACATCAAGGTTGGCTTTGGAGGTCTCTGCTGCCAACCATGATCTTTCTGGTGGTTCTCAAAGCCATAGCAGCTTTCAGCCTCGTAGCGGCCCAACTCCATCCCAAGAAGCCAGCCCAGTACCAAACATTGCCTTTACTTAGAGACCGGGCACGCATTCAGGATGCTTGGACAGCGGAAAGAATCTCTCACATTCCTTCCTTGCTCAAGAACTATGGCGTAGACGCGTGGTTGGTAAGTGGATTTTTACATGCCATCCATTCAGTGAATGAGCGTTTCTTCCTAGATGAGCCAGCGTGAGCACGGAGAGGATGTAATTTGGTGGTCAATTAAGAATGCAACATTATTTGATGCGCACAGGAGGACTGTAGTCTTATTTCATGCAAATCAGCCATCTTTGGCAGGTCAGCCCAACCCGCTCATATGGGTTGATAACACTGGGCAAGTTTGGGCCGAGCTCCGTGCGACTCTCGAGACCTTTCAACCGGAACGCATTGTGCTTAATACGGATCGCGAAATCCCCTTTGGTGCCGGATTGCATGCGGGAGAATTAGCTGTTATTGCAGAAGGGCTCGGCGAACACTGGATGAACAGAACAGTCAATGTCCCCATGGTCGGCGTGGAATATGTCGCCAGCAGAGTTGCCGGACAGTTGGAATACTACGGAAAGTTGCAAGAGACTACGTGGGCGATGATTGAAGAAGGTTTCTCGCATAAAATCATCGAAACCGGTGTGACTACGACAAATGTAAGTGCCATGTTATACATTTGTCTGTCACTGTCATTGACTTCGGAGAAGGATCTGGAATGGTGGTTCCGCGAGAAAATACAAGAACAGAATGTATCTACCTGGAACCATCCTAGCATTTCGGTCCTCGATGAGGCATCATACCCAGGTTGGGAGGGGTCCGATGACACAATTCAGGAAGGCGACATTCTGCACATCGATTTTGGGATAACAGCGATGGGACTTAACACAGACACGCAGCACATGGCATACGTCCTGAAGACAGGAGGACTGACTCCAGAGACGGATGCACCTGAAAGCTTAAAAGAAGGGTTAAAAAAGAGCAACCGAATGCAGGATATAGTCTTGGAGTACATGCGACCAGGGCTCACTGGAAATCAAGTGCTGAGAAAGTGCTTGGACCAGATGAAGCTGGAGGGTATCGAGGGCCAGGTATTCTCCCACCCGATAGGTGACTGGGGACATGACGCTGGAGCAGTCATAGGTGTGTTTTTGCGAAGATTGGACAAGGAACAAAAACTGAGCATCATGATCGTTAGGCCTTCTGAATTATCCAGAATTTGAACCTATCATGGGAGAACTGAAAATCCTCCCCAACACGTACTATAGCATCGAACTATACGCGTATCATTTCATTCCAGAACGCAACGAAACCATTAGGTTTCGACAGGAAGAAGATGCTCATTGGGTGGAGGAGACAGGAACATGGCAATTCATGCGGGGGCGACAGGAGAAGTTCCATCTTATAGATAATAGGAAAAGACAATCCAGGGCTTTCACCGTCCAGGATCCTTGAAAGATCCCTAAGTGATCCAAATGTACTTATGATAAATCGAGAAGGCAATTAAATTAGTGCATTACTTTCAGTGAATGCAAAGAGAGTATGAAGGATGCAGGAACTATAAAACATGTGAAAACCGCCTGAAATGCCAGTCCAACGAAGCGAAAAGTTGTTTAAAACATATTGGCCAGTTTGCTAGCAGCTTCTCTGGGATCTAACCTTGGCCTGGTCGGTTGTACACGAACAGACTGAGCCAGCTGGTGTGGTTTGATCTGGCCAAGAGGATCCAATGGGTTGCTCTGATGTGTCTGACCGTTCATGCCTGCGGGAGCAGATTCGTGGAGAGGTGAAGAGGTTACTCCTGGGTAAGAATCACTACGGAGAGGGTCGAATGGTGTATTAGATGGTCCGCGAATAGTGCTTGCAGATGAAGACATGCCAGGCGATGGAGCTGCAAGGGGAGAAGATGTCGGTTTAATGAACATGGATTTTGTTCCATCGACGAAGCGCCCGCCGAGAGGGGGCTCATCTGCAGCTGGCCTCGGTGAGGAGAACTGGCCGGGACCCGGAGACGACGGGCCAGCGCCTGGAGACTGGGGAGGGAGAGATTGTCTCGGCAGAGTGCGAGGGGATGGAGAATAGAGACCCTGGCGAGACGCAAATGACTGTGTAGACGACGTCGCCGATAACGGCTCTGTCCGCTGCACCGGAGTTTGAGGAGACTGCGGATAGGGAGCAGACAGCGGTCCCTGAGACGAGGGTCCCTGAGGCGGCAGCCTCTGAGAAGGGTGTTGCTGCCCAGATGGTACGGCAGTGTGAGGAGGAGTTGGCAAATTAGGCGGTGGTCGATTGAAGCCATTATCCAACGGGGCCGAAGGGGCCGGTTGAGGCTGAGGACGTTCTGAAAAGTCTTCCAATGGTGGTATTATTGAGGGCTTTGGTGGACCAGTCGATGAAGGTAGAACCCTCTTCGCGGCATTACTCACGTCGACTCTGAGCGCCTCGAGCTCCCGAAGCAATTGCCTCTCGTACATAATAGACGAGCGTGCATGCTCAATGAGCGCGGTTGTGATATCGTCATTGGCATATCTATTGTGTGTCTCAAGAGCTCGATGCAAATTATGGGATATGCCTTCGGCTCGCTTGGATAATAGTTGCTCGTAGCGGTTAGCCTGTGCTCAATGTATTAGAGATAAATTTATGCACAGTGATGATGACAGACATACCTCTTCCATATCCTCCAAGGCTTCGTCCACACGATCAGGGCGTATATTAGAACTTGCTTTTAATCTTTCGATATGCCTTCGCTTCGAAATAGTAGTCTTAACGGCAGTCTGGTATTCCTCAAGAACCCCGGTACGCATCTGCAATGTCTCCTTGGCAGATCTTGCGTTCATTCCTTGGTAGCCCAAGGAGTCTCCAAGAATCACACATTCACTAATCGCTTGTGCATGGTCCAAATCCGCTATGCTGTGCCATGTCCTCCCAATTTTTCTCAACGCATTCCCAAGCGGAGGATGGGCTTCGGTAGTTGCGACATTGATGAGCTTATTTCCCATTTCAGCATGCGCAGTTGCGAGTGCTGGACAAAAGTTTAGAGTATGAATGGTACAGAACGTACAAACACTGACCTTTTCGGGTGATAGCAAGTTTATCTACTGCTTTGGCGGTATCAAAGAATTGGCCTTCCAATTTCGTCAGCTCGAAGCGAGCTCGCTGCAATTCCTCGTCCTCGTCAGGCACCCCGCGCCGTATAAGACCAAACCCAGAAGATGTCTTTTTCCGGGGTCGCGGTGTAGGCTGGTATCCGAAGTCGCTCTCGATGAAAGACCGCACATCCTCGTCATGCAGGAGGATAGGGTCCTCGCACACTCGTGTAATCCATCGCTGCAGCATGATCTTCACAAGACGATCGTCCTCCTCGTCAGTAGGTGCAGATGTCTGAGCAAGTGGAAGAGCAGGGACTATGGTCTGTGGATTGCTGTTGACAATAGACTCGTAAAACTGTTGGAATTCCAGATAGGAGCGTGACACGTTTCGGTATGTAGTTCCTGTGAAGTTGGGGAGATTAGTCTAGAATAAGACAGCGTCAGTAAATATACATGTCCTCTGGATAAAGCTGTTGCCTACCTGCGCGTCAAGTTTTACGAGAATATCCCGCCTGTTCCTATCCAGGCCCGTAATGCGTACTCTGAGGTACGGCTCTGGCTTCTCGAATTTGGTACCGTTGGAGCCGACAGTGTCGCGAGGCGAGATAAGACCGGCATCGGGCTGCCCATATATCTGGGGCTCCTTTCCGTAAAGCCCTGGAGAAGGGCCCTTGTCCGGTGTTGGGGGTATAGAGCCGTTGGGGGAGGCCGCCCGGCGGAGGTTAGGGATAGGAGAGTTAGGGGAATGAGGGGTGGTTGGCCATGGAGGAGCGTTGAAGCCGTTGTCAGAAGCAAACGGGGAGCTTGTCGAGCTCAGAGGGTCGAACATGGACGGTTGGGGTCTGTACACCGACTGGAGCTCGTACGAGGGCGTGGACGACACCGCATATGGTGGCAAGTTCAGGCATATGTTTACGTAAGAAGTTAATTTCTGTCACCGCCGTCTTCGCTTAAAATAGCTTGGCCAACAATAATAGCATCTCTGCAGCACCCGCAGCACCGTTTCGACATAAATATCTTACTGCGCGTTTGTCTTGAATATTCACACAATAGAAAATATACGCTAGCAATCATGAATGGAACAAGGCGTATAATCTACATCTCAAAGCAACAAAAGCATACGTAGATATAGCCGCAGAGTCCGGAGAGAAGAATCCATGAATAAGCAGAACGGAATGGTGAGCCGGTAGAACTGCTCTATCAAGGCGCGGTGCAGTCTGGTATCGTAACATCCTTGAGTTTGCGACTACGGCGTTCATCAGCAACTTTGTCAGGACCCAGGAAGGAGAGACGCTTACTCCGCAGTGAATAGACCCCACCAGCCCTATGTGATATATCTAAGTCAGCAAAAGGAGGTTTACATGAGTTCATAACTAATAGTCCTACCTCAACACCTCCAAATTGCAGATCCTGAAAAGACGGAGAAAGTCAGAGGATGCTTAGAAAGATGAGATGCGTTTGACACATACCTTCCACTCCTCATCGAAGAACTGCGAGAGAAAAAAATCAATAAGCACCGATGTTAATATAATCCTAAGGAAACCCACCTCGAAGTAGAAATAGGGAACGTCATTCGCATTTGCTTGACAGACAAAAGTGTCGAGGAAAATCTGCACTACATATTAGCGATACGAACTCATTGAATATATTTCATTTACCTGGAGATTTGCAACCGAAGCATCCGACCCGCCATTATTCGCATTTCCGAGATCAGATGATGCCTAAATAAAATAAGAATGAGCCTACACGCATAAAATATAAGAACTTACTGATGGCCATCCGGTTTCCGCGATATACATCTTGGGCTAAAGAAATTTGAATAAAGGGGTTTATATCAAAAATAATAAATGGACTGACTTTATTAGCTAACGCAGCGGCAGGTTTCACGTTCGTCTCCTCGAAGAACTTGTTTACCCAAGTTGAGGCGTCTTTCACAGTCGTGTTTGCGAACCATGCATGCACATTGGATAACTGTGCGACCGTGTAATTGAGTGGCTCAGGCAGAAGCCAAAAAAAAACGCACTCCATAATCAACAGCAGCAAGGACCTCGTTGTTAAAGAAACTTCCTGCGTCGGAATTACCAACTGGGATGGTTTTACTCAATTTCATGTCAGTGAGCATGGATCGGGTATCTTCGATATATTTCAGAAGAATTGCAGCGCCTAAGCCAAGAGTTAATAAATCATCAAATGGATAGATCACTCGGAAGAGTTACCAGCTGCAGCGATGGCACCATTTGCGTCCAGAGAGTCGCGCCCAGTCACGTAGCTAAGTCATTCGATAAGTGCATCAGTACGAAAAGTAAGGGGACGTCCTGTACTTAAGCATGAATTCATTCCCAACGGTGATTCCACCAATGTGGTCGGTACCGTAAGTTAGAATGGCTTCCTTGATTGTTTCGCGTTGTCTTTCGTACACAGTATGGTCATCGGCGACGACGTAGTTCCCTAGGAATACCTCCATCTCAACTTTGGTTTGTTTGATTGCTTCAAGCTAGATGCAAATAAATCTTTCCGTTCGTGCCGATATGCAAGAAATCATACGTACAACAAGGGCGGATTGATTGCAATCGGCGCCATAAAGACGAACGCGGGTAGTTAATTGAGAAAGAAGCTTCAGGGGATGAGTGGATTAGATGGAGAGAATAAGTATCTGCATACTTGAATATCTTTAATAACGTTTTCTACACACGGCCCAGATTAGAGAAGGTATCAGGAATGGGACAGGCTTTAGTACCAAGTGAATTGCCACAGTCTGGCATTAAAGAACCTTCAGGAGTGTATGCCATGCCATAAAATGATTTGTGAAGCTTCGAATTCTTGGTAAAAACGCTGGGGTCGGAGGATGAGTTTGAGCTCGAGCTCGACGTCGGCCGGTTGTTGCTCTTTACAATAACGCCCACAGTTACGCCAATGGCAATGAGGACTACAACACTAATGATAGTGCCAATAACCTAGACATCCGCGCATAGTCATTAATGTTTACTCCCATAAAACAGGGCAAGGTGAGGGTCACAATCCGCTTTGACCGCCGTTGACGGGCCTTCTGCTTCTCCAAGGCTGCTGACATGCCTCCCAGCGATTGATAGTCCGGCATAATGTTAAGATGAAGCTTGAAGGAGAGAAACAGAAATGAAAAGAGTGACGGCAACTGGAAGAGGGGGATGGAGGGTGTTGTAACTTGGGGAGGCGAGTCAGAGAGTGTATTACTGGGAATGGAACCATTGTCCAGAGGTGGTACCAGGTGATGCGACAAGACGAAGCGCACGTCTTGGCGGGATTGGCAGACATGCTTGGCGACTTGTAGAACATCCCATCCAGCCTCACGGCAGCCATGCGAACTTAGAATATACACATCTTGAAGATACTAAGATTTCATTTGTCGGAAGAACGTGTTCTTGTCGAGTCGTTCGTACGGTCGCTGGAGGGACGTAGTAGGAGCAGAACGTGTGCGGAGCGGCGGGTCTAACAACTGGGCCTACATCAAGTACATGCAGGTCGCCAGCCGCTCGTACCAAGAGCATGATATTGATGGCTACGTGATGCTTGGTGTTTTGAATCCTTCGTTTCCGATCATCTGAAAATTGAAATAATCGTGACTTGTCCCAGTCGAAGCGAGTCAGCCATTAATGAGGGGTCATCGACATCGGTTACGGAAAGAGATCGCCGAATAACTTTGTGGAAAGCCTTTGTTAACAAGCTATTGATGCTATTCGAGACTTCGAAGACGAGTAGATCTGGATCCTCGAGTAGATAAGGATCATTTTACTGACTTTCGCGCGTTTCGGCACTGCTTGTACGTTTGGAGACAGACTAGACTTGCGGGTTCATGCCCCTAGAGATATCCATACTTAGAGAGAGCGAAGAACTCGGATGCGGAACTGAAAAAAGAGCCCAGACCTTGCGGTATAGAGTTATGATGTGGAAGTTTGAATTCAACGTCTAAAAGTTAAAGACGCGTCGAAAGTTATTTTTAGAGATGTGTAAATCAATATAATGTTCCTGTTGTACAAAGTTATTATAAATGCTAGCAGCTCTACCTGTATTCCACGAAAAAAAAAAAAGGAGAACGGTATAAATACATATAATATTTCTTAGGTATCAATAAACGGGGGCTTCCGATTCCTCCATCCACAATGGCAGCATGTGTCCCATCCGCAAGACCTTTGTCCGCAGATACTTGTCGAGATCTTCCCCATAGACAGCATTGCCACCAATGAGCGTGGCGCCTGCGATCCTCTCATCATCCTCTGGTATCACCACATTCACGTGCGCGTCCACTGTCCTCGACGCGGTGGCCTCCGCTTTTTGGTGCCGATGCTGCCAACTCCTGGGAATCATGGGTACGCGTTCCACGATGCGGACACCTTCCTTCTGAAGTGCTTCGACCTTGTCCGGGTTGTTAGTTAAAACACGGACACCCTCTCCTCGTTCCGATCCGAGTCCAAGGTCACGGAGGATGGCACCCGCAATCTCGTAACCACGTTCATCCGCCTTATGTCCGAGCATCAGGTTCGCAGTCACGGTGTCGTGTCCTAGATCCTGCAAGTTGTAAGCGCGAATTTTGGAGAGAAGACCGATCCCGCGACCTTCTTGGCGAAGATATATGACGGCGCCCCGCCCCGGTATGGTTGTTGATGGGGAGAGAGAAGATGTCGATGGAACAACGATGGGCTGGGAAATCTGGCGAATGGCCTCATCCAGCTGCTCGCC